>WEIU01001711.1:4935-23325 GCA_013389925.1 Aegithalos caudatus | reverse complement strand
ATCCATCCCACCAGGTTTCACTTCTCAGCTGTGGCCAGATCATGTCTTTGGTCTCCAATGGAAGAGCACTGTGATGACAGCTGAGGTAAATTTCAAGCCTCAAAACGAGGGTCACAATATAAGGAAGGAAGGGTAGAAAAACACTCTGTATGCAAGTGAAAACTTGTGTTGTGCAACCCTTCTGTCCACAGATAACTGGGTGCAAACATGCAAAAGATAACTGAATAAAAAATAATCAGACTTAGATCTCATTTTTCAATTTTCTAAACATTCCCTTGACATTAATTGCTCTCAATGCTCAAGTTCAAACACATATGTAAATAATTATAGATTAAAAATACAGGAAATGGAAGAACACAAGGGGAAGAAAGGGATGAATTAACCTATAAAACTAAAGCTAAAATTTGGCCCACAGCTCATTGAAATCTGAGCAAATCCATCTGATTCAGCTGGAAATTTCTTTACTCCTCTTAATATTGAGCTCTGGACCTCTAGATTGCATGTGCTGTGGTCTGTATCACAGGCATGCAATCAGTGACATCATGATTGGCTTCTTGGCAATCAAACCTCACAACCTGAATGCAACTATACTACATAAATTAGTAAATAAATCAATCACTTTTAAATTGTCCTTTAGCTAGTGTGTAGTGCTATATGTTACAGCTAGATTTTGGACATAAACGTTGTTGAGGAAGTCATGAAGAGCATTATTTGACATGTATCCTACTTTACAAAAATCAATCCAAATCAACTCAAAATATATTTAAGAGACACAGGATTCCTCAAGGTAAGAGTATGTAATTTGATTAAAGAGAGGAAACCATTGGCAACTAAATAAATTTCAATGGGTAGGAAATACTATGAGGTTAATGATAAGTAAATAGAAAATCAAGGCATGGAACATGTCTTCTGTCACTCTGCAAGATAATCTTTAGTCAATATTTACTCTTAGCTCTTAGGAAGAGCCTGCATTCATTGGAACTTTGACTGAAGTTCCCTTGACTTTAAAAGCTTATAATTAATTTTGTCTTTGGGCCACCACAGAGGTGTCCAACCTAAACAATGAAAAACATGTTGAACAGTGTAGAAGCTGTAAGAAACAGGAAACTGTGCATTTTGATGTAAATCTTCTACACACTTAACAAAAAGTGGAACATTTTTGAAAATGTGTTGAACAGTTTGGATGGTGTTGTTTTAAAATTGCACACTACCATAGGCAAATTGAATAGCACTGGAATTTGAGACTTCTCAAATTCTTTGTTTGAAATGGATATTTTTATTCCTGGTGGGGTTGCACATGTCTGTTCTACTCAACAGGCATGAACAATAACCCCTAGGGAAGCATTTTCTTCAGACTTAAAAGGTAAAAGTTAATGTTACTATGTTACTAAAAGAATAATGTTACTATGTTCAAGACAATAGCTTTTGTAATAAATGGTATTTTTCTTGGCTTGTGTGTATCATTTATTTAAACCAACTAGTGCACTCAGGATATCATTTAACAGTGTTCAGAGGTGCCACAAGAGATTGCCTTTATCAGTGCAAGGGTAAACAGCACAAAGTGTGGGTATATTTATTCTTATCTGGGAGAGCTCACTTCATGACAAACATGAGCTGGATTTCAGATGAGCTATGTGAGAACCTGAGTGAGAGGTAAGTGAATATTGGGTAACATCTGCAGAGAACACAAAGAAGAAAGAGATTTAAAGCCTCAGATACAAGATCAGTTTATTATACTGTTCCTTATTCAGTAACCAGTCAACTAAAAATTCCATACACAGCCCTTAAACTAAAAACCCCAGCAAAATCTGATTGAAAATGACATTTTACCTACCAAATAATGACAGTATCTTAGACATAAAAAGAAGTTTCTCTATTAATTATATTAGAGTTTAGAATGTATGCTATATTTAATGTCTACATGATGCCTCCAAAAAGTAACTTCTTTAAAAGTAAACACAAATGCACCAGGTTCCTCTTCCTTCTTTTGGCCATCCTTAGAGTTATATTAATTACTAATGATAGATAAACGGATGTGGATCTTAATTTGGCTTGATAACTTGATGGCAGACTACAGTGTACTTGTAATTTTTTAGACATCTGTAGGAGGGAGCTGCCTGTCCATCTGTCACATCTTGTTTTAACTATGTAGTGTGCTTATTGATCAAGAGATTCATAGGAAACAGTATTATTTTCTGAAATATTTATGTGCTTGTTCTCACTTCATGACCAAGCCCATGGCAATCTTCTTGAGCTCTTTTCCTAGAATGGTAACATCATATTCCTATTTCATTCATTTCCCATAAACAATGCAGCTGATCTCCTGTGCTTTATGGGCTATCATGTTATCTGTATCAGTTTACTCAAATATTTTTCAATTGCAAAAATGCAATAAAAAATGATTTCTTGTAACACTGGCTTATTTATACCAGTTTTACTTGAATATTTTTTGGACTTCATTTTCAAAAGGCAAGTTTGAGAAGATATTTTCTTCTTTGCATTGGAAACATGTTTACTCTATAGACCAGATGAATATAAGAATGATAAATTCTACTTAATATTACTGGAATTGATCAAACAACTTTTTTCTTTGAAAATTAAGCTTATTGAAAGAAATTTGATTTCCAGAATGGATTACCTTATTTTGTTCTAGGCTTATGATACAAAAAATATAATAAAGTTGAAATCTGTATAAGTGTTCTGAAGTACAGTCATCCCCTGTTTGATACCTTGTGATTTTCCCACTACATCAGTGTTTGCACCTCTCACAGGCAAAGGCCACCCCTTCATGACTAGTAGTTTTTACAATTCTTGCTAATGCTGATTCTTCACAAGTACCACAATTATCTTAGTAACCAATAGAGAACGTAAGTTATACCCTGTTTTGCATAAATTTTATTTTGACTGATTTCTCCTTTATTTTATACAGAAAGTTTGTTTTTCTATTTATTCAAAATGACTATGTTTCTTGCTAAAGGACATGTTAGCTTTGACTAATAATAGATTAATAGATTGATTAATGGAACCTAAGGATTAAATTCAGTGGACTGAGTTAACAACATTGATTAAGGCACCTCTGTTTGCATGATAAGTATGATATCAATGAAAGAAATAAATTAACATGCCCTTACTACATTAAGAAAAAAAAATAAATAAAGGTGTGTTGTACTTTGGTATTCTCTTCTTTTTAAAAAGAAGTGTTGCCATTTACTTAGCCTTTTCTATCACAGTGTGACAGATAAGAAACTTGCTTTTAGTAGAGTGAAAATAGAAATTCAATCCTTGTAAATTTAATCTGTGTGTGAAAAAAAGAAAGGGACAAAACCTTTTCTTTCATACAAGGACTTCAGTGGAATTTTGTTTGTCTATATCAATAGTGAACTGGTTTGAAATGCTGCATAAACATGAGAGAAAACTTTGTGTTATTATATGGATTCTGTTCCCCGATGGTTAGCAAAGTTACGTTACTAGAAGAGGAATACTGATAAACAATTCATTTTGATTTCTGTCACTACTGTTCAATCTAAGAAGAATATTTATTTTAATATGATGCTAAAGCTTCATGTCTCCCTTCAATTCTCATTGCTGTCACTAAGAATAAATGTCTACATCTTCCTGGTCCAGGCTTTTTTCTAAGCAATCCCTAAGGTATGTCCCTAGTGACACCTCCAGTGGTTTTGCATCTTCTCTGTTGTCCAATAGTAGGTGTCTGGGCTCTTCATAGAAAGGGAAAACTGCAGGTGGGAGTTTTGAACCATCATCCCTTAATTTCATGTTCAGCAAATCTAAACTTATCACAAGGCAGAGGAATGTTGCTGAGTTAAAAAAAGAAACCACAAGAAGGTGTAGGTATTCATGGGGTTTTGCAGACACAAATGCCTATGGAAAATTTTCCTTTCTCCTATTTTTGTCTACAGTGGTGCTCAACTGATTAAATGTCAGCAACTGCTATGTAGGCATCTGCACCTAAGGTGGCTATCTGTATTTGAGGGAGAAAAATGTCAATTTATCTAATCCTAAAGGAGATGTCTCAAATAGGTAAGATGAATCATGGTCTAAAAGAGTCTGTTTCTCTCTACACTAACAGAAAGAGCAGAAGAAATGATAGATGTTAAAAATTAGGTGAAAATAATAATCTCTTCCACACACTAGACAAAGTGTAAAAAGATTCCTTTAAATGATGTAAGGAACAGCTAATACAAATTTCCAGCTAAAAACTTACTAGAAGCCAGCTCTTCTGTAGAATTAAGAATGAATACTTTTTTCTTTCCCCAACTGAAAAATTATAGAAAATCTATATGTCTTGAAATAAAATGACAGTGCACAGGAAAGGTAATGGAAAAATGCTGCTGAGAGGAAAATGAAGGACAGGAAAGAGAAGTAGTTTGGTATCTGACATATATCTCTTAGATATATGTCCTGTCTACAGGAAAAAGAAGTAATAGAAATGGTAGGTAAAGGAGTGGAGTCACAAACATGCTAAGAAGAAAACAGTATCACTTGCTAAGAGAGCTCCTTTTCTTCAAAGATTACAAAGGAACACAAAGATGCTTTCTGATTCACTTTAGAAAGGTCTACTTTGGAGACTCCAGACACCCTAGCAAAGAGACAGGACTCGTGACACAGAGTGTTACTCTTGTCTTACCTCTATAAAGAAGAGACTGGCTGCTGATGTTGGGTGGTGATACATGTAGATGGTGACGAGGATGGCTGCAGCCACGACGAGGACCAGGACTAGAATGCCGACAATTAAGCCGGCATGAAGCGTTCCGCCCTTCTTCTCCGCCGCGCTGTCATCTGTGGAAGCTGCACAAAGAGCACACTTCTCAGCACAGCAACTTAGGCCTTACCCATTCCATTACACAGAGGGAAATGGAGCATTTGCTTTTTCTGTGTAACATATACCTAATTTTCTACAGCCCAAATTAAGAATGAATACTAAATGTCTCTTTTCTACAACTAGGTACTCTCATAATCTTAGTGAAGAGACTTTCAAATGTTTTACTGATCCTAATTCAATAAGTGGTATTAACATCCTTTCTTTTGAATGTAAAATGGACAGTCTGAATTTCCTAATTACCTTCATAATTATTTTGCTTTGATTTTCTTATAAAATTATTGCAATTGTCCCACTGAAAAAATGTACTAATTAAATACATTTTGAATATTCAATTTTTCTTTAAATATTCCAGTTGAGACATGCCATAAATCCAAAAGCTATTAAACACATTCTGAAACCTTATTCATTAGCTTGTAG
Organism: Aegithalos caudatus; assembly: GCA_013389925.1. Lineage (NCBI taxonomy): Eukaryota > Metazoa > Chordata > Aves > Passeriformes > Aegithalidae > Aegithalos > Aegithalos caudatus. Next base: position 18,068 of record WEIU01001711.1, on the reverse strand, counting down.
AAGAGTTTGGAACAACTCTTTGCAACCAAATCAGACAGCCAAAACAGCCAAATATTGCAGGATCATTTGCAACACAGGGATGCAAATGATCTGCAATATTTTGATCTTTGTCTGAATGGAACACTCATCACACCAAAGTATTACACAAGACCATTCATTTAATAAAGTTGATACAAAAAGGCCACTCATGCTATGCTCCTGTCGGGATAAAAGAGGGTTTTCTCTATCGCAAGCAAGTTGTCAGCCAAATAAGTGACTGAAAGTCTTTCAACAACAGTGTAACCTTTGGGGGAAAAGTTTCTCAGTATATCAACCAACACCTGTAGAACTGCTTGTCCTTCATCTTGCATACAAGAATTACTGTTCTGCCCACTTCTGCAGGCAAACGAGCCATTGAGAAATCCTGGGTTTAAGAAGCATCAGTAGAACACTGATAATTTGCCTTTACAAACTTCCATCATTCTCCTAAATGTTCTCCACCCTGAGGGTTCCTGGGCACCCCAGGAAAGTGGGCACAGCACTGAGCCTGACAGAGTACAAGAAGCATTTGGACAGTGTTCTGGGGCATAGGGTGTGGCACTTGGGCGTGGTTCAGTGCAGGGCCAGGAGTTGGACTCTAGGTTCCCTTCCAATTCAGCATATTCTATGAGTTTCTGTGTTATTCCCACCGCTTTCTGCTTTTCTGGAAATCCTTCTAATCACCTTCATGTGTTACTCCATACAACATCTGTCTCTGGTCTTGCTTATGAGAAACTTTCTTTGAGTTCCACTTTTAAGTTTCCTCTCACCATGCTTGCTTGGCAAGTTGACTATAATGAAAATCACTCATGTCTGCAACCATCCTTTTTGCTGTGCCATCCCCTTGAACTGTTTGTTTGTCTTAGTGTGCTGTGTTCTCTGAGGTCAGGAACTTCCTTTTATTTGTTCTTTGAAGACAGATATGGGTTATGAGTATCATTTCAAACAAATCCCTGTTATTGTTATTAATAGGAGCAACAACCATAACAACAACAATAGCAATAAATGTACATGGTCTTTTACCATTCATCTGATTGGAGTAGAACACACCACTCTAATGTTAAAATAGAGAATTGAAAAATTATAGAAGAAAGGCATATTGATGCAGGGGAAATAAAAGAGGAACAGTTAATCTGGGTGTTACAGCTCATACATCCATGTATGGCACCACATTTCTCACCAGACTAAGGAAGGCTATGTGGTTTGTCACCCATCAGAACAGCACAGCACCGTTGGAACAAAAGGGAGAAAAGGAAAATGAAGATGCATTATCTTAGCCAAGACATATATCTGACTATTAGTCTGTCTAATGGCTATGAATCTCTGGGGATAGAGTAGGCATTCACGTACATATCCCTTGTTTTTGTCAATATTCCCTTAATCTTGTTTCAGGACAGTCAAAACCCCACAGTGTTCCTCTGCTCCTTGTGGCGTAAGGAATTGAGTAACAGAATCAGAGGACAAAGAACAGGATCCCAATAGGTTGGGAAGATAAACTAGGGTGTTGGAAAACATTAATGATTTTAATAAAAAATTACAGCCATGATATCCACTCAGGTAAAGCCTAATCCTGCAGGTATCATTCTTTTTAAAAGTTCAACAAGCATCTTTTCACACAGAAACTTCAGTTTTAATTGTACTGATTTTGGACATGAATTTTGAGTTTATGCATGAACAGGATCCAAGAACCAGGTCTATCCCTGCCTAAATTCTACATAGGGATTTACTTTGCTTTCTTAGAGCTTAGTTCACACAAATGTATGGGAGTTTTGAAATGGAAAAATAGTGTCAGCCCTGTTTCATTTTATTTTATTTAAATACAGTGCATACGGTGAAATTTTCCAGACTATTCTTTATACCTAAGTGGAGGAAATGAGATATTTCTGGAAGAAATAGAATAGAATCTGGAAGTTCTGTTTTTCAAATTTTCAAAATTGCCTCCTAAAGGATCATTAATATACTTCCTAGTAGTAAGAGCACTATAGAAAAAAGGATGCAAGATTTATGGAGAAGACAGGAAAAAAGGGTAACTGAAAAAAAGATTCCTCTTATTTTCAGACAGCAGAATCTTTTGCTTGATATAGCCATCAATATTCACTTCATCTGAGAACAGATAAATGTATAGAAACACCAGTTTCAGATTAGTTGCTGTTCATGCACTGTAACAATATTTAGTACTTGTACATATATTTCAAATTGCCATACAAATGGAAATTAAGTAACTGAAAGGCCATCAGAAAAGGCCTGCTTAATTGTACATCCTCTTGGTTGGGCTATTAATTCCCACTGGTGAACAGTTAGTGATTGTACTGAAAAGCTACTACTCCCACAAAGAAACAGAGGATTCATAGCCTGTTTGTCTCATAATTATATTTTTGACAGATTCATACTCTTTACTTCAATGTCACATTAGTACATCAAAAACTACTTTGTCACTTACACCCATTTTCAGGCCGATTTGCACTAAACAAGCAATTTGTATTGTTACTGTGTTATGGTCTAAGGCATAACATTTTAAAAAATGCTGGACTTCAAGCAAAGGTCCTAACCACTCTGTAAAGGTCATCAGTTTAATCTCTTTTGATCTGATATTTTCTCAGCTTTCAGCATCCAGCTTTGCAAACTACAACACCATCTCTTTGAAACAACACAGGTGTCAATTTCCTGCCCAGTTTTCTGCTAGTCAAGGGTGGAGCATTGTGTGGACATCAGTGCAGTGATCAGAATGCCAAATGCAAAAAATAATGAAACAGAAGAAATGCTTTCTTTAAATTACAACAAGTTTAAGTAACTTGTAATTTCCATAACGGAAATTCAGTCCATTGACCCCAGGGCTCAAATACTCATGAGAAATTGATTTCACTCTCTTTGCACAGAGACAATAAACGGTGTTGTCAACATTGAAAATACCCTTTACTGCAAAATCAACTGTCAGTTCTTTTAAAAAGCCACCAAGGGAAATAGATAAAAAACAAGGACTTGGAAACTTTTTCAGGTATAGAAATCTTAGTAATATTATCACAGCATGTCTGTTCCAGGCAAGGCTAAACCCATGGGAGACTATTTGTTTTATGACCAATCCTTTCCCAAAAGGAGTATTCTCAATGGAACTTTCCCCAAACTTTCCTTTTCTCATGCTCAAGAAGCAATAGTTACATATAATATACTCTATATTTATAATGTCTTCTCAGAGTCTTAAATGGATAAAACTTTTAAGCAGAAGGAGCTTGTTAATATCTCCAAGGACAGTCTGCATCTCATTAGGTGCTGAATGGCTAGATAGGAAGAGCAAATAATTTTTTTCCCCTAATACAAAGGCACAGAATCCAAACAAGACATAGCTGTTCTGCTGCTGGAATGTTTAAAAAATAAAAGTGAAAACAAAATAAATATGTTCTTATTGTTTCCATGAGAAACACATAAACACCATAAAACCTTTGATTTATAATAACTAGTATGTCTCCAGTTACTCTTGGGCTAGCTTCTTTTGGAGTAGGAAAACAAAAAAAAAACTCAAGAAGTGAGTCTTGTCTTGCCATGGCACACATGGACTGCAATGCTGACTTTAACAGAACAAAGGTGTCTACAAACTGAGAATGCTTTTTAGTGTTTACAAACTGCTACTTGCTGTTGTAAACACATTGAGGATATATTGCTAATGCTATTTTTCTCATAGCTGTATATTAACCCTTGAGGTCTGCAAAATAAAAAAAAAAATACATTGTTTAATATTATCTAATTTTAAGGTTTACAAAAAGTTTCTACTGTGGTAGTTTTATATATGACAAATATATTTATACCTCTTATGATATAAGATGGAAAACAGATTCATTTCCAGAGATTAATATCTCTGTCTGTGAGAGCAAAAATATTTTAGGGAAAAACTGAGGAAAAATAGATGAACTTCTGGTACATCCTGGCTAGAAAATTTCCTTTATATAAAGTGACATGGAACAAAAGGTGAATGGCAGACAAAAATGTAAAATTTCATGGTGTACTTGGAAAAATCAGATTTTGCTTTTCCTTCCAAAAGCCATGACATTCCATTTTACTCTTGCATTTTGATCAGATGGTAAAAGGCCATCTGGAAAAAAACCAAAACTATTGGATTTGAGACTCCAAACTCACTTATATGCACATGAATCATTAAGACACAGAATGCAATAACTTATTTCACCCTTTTGACTGACACACAAAGCCAGGGATAGAGAAGATTTAAATAGCAGCAATCAGCCCAAAGATGATAATTCAGTCTTAATCTTGGTTATTTTCTCCCCTCTTTTTACCAGAACAATGCATTTTCTCTTTTTGGTCAGCAAAAGAGCAGAAACCTTTTCTTGCTGCATGATCTGGGATAACTACAGATCATGTCCACTCACCAGCCCTTCACTCTATTACATATATCATTTCTAGCCTGGACACAGTATCACTTCTATTTGCCTGACTGTGGGTTTGAGTTAATAGGCTCCTGCCAAGAGGGAGGACATAATGTTTAGGATAGCTGAGCACACGGGCTTCCACGTACAGTGAGCACAATAGAGCAACTTGATTTTCCCCCTCTTCTAGGCCTCCATTTACATCTGGAATGTGAATCTACCAGGAGACTCCTTGCTTTAAGGGACAGGTATATGGTTCTTCCCACACAAGCTTTTTCCCTTTACATAACACAGATTCCTGAAAAGATGACTAATGACCTGTGGGAGGGAATAAGGGAATGTGCAGCTGGAAGGATTCTCCAGAGATTCAAGGGAATCCCCATAAAAATATACTCTCTACCTCTTTTAGGAACAGCATGCTCTGGAATTCTCAACTTACTCACAGTAATGGTGTGTGATTTTCTTGATTTGTGGGTTCAATCCCTAGGCATTTGTTAACATTTTGAGGTTCAGCCATTGCTTTACTTGGTTTCATCATGATTTATAAAGTTATGGCTCAGCTAATGCTTTAAAAATTGATTTCCAGTTGCATGTAAGAAATGAAAGGTGGGCTCTGAGTGAGAATATTACGAGCTATAACACACAAAATCAGAATTCAGTATCTGGCTTTGCTATCAATTTTCTGTAGGACCCAGGGCAACTCAGTAAGTCTCTCCAAGATTGATCAACTGCTTAGTGTAGTAAATTGATGAGAGTGCATTACAATCAAATCCCTCTGTTTATAGGATGACAGTACTCTAAATATGTTAGCTAAGGGCTTTCATTCTTCTTTCATTCTTCAGCTCTAAAATATCACCTAATGCTACAACAGTTCTCATCTGTATTAATTTTAGTTTGAGCTGGTTGAGACCATGTAAGCCACTACAATACTTAGTAGCGTCAAACAGCTGTCATCATGAAGCTCAATATTGTACCATGAAGGAGCACACCATTTACCTGAAAAAGCAGCTGACTCAAATTCAGATGAACAGAAAAGTTTGCTATTTATAAGAATTTTGATTCTGTTACCCCATTGACTCCTCTTAACCCTACTGAAAGCAAACACAAGACAAGAAGTTAAAGCAGGCTATTCCTCTCTAATGCTGTGTCTAGTGCTTGTAGAGTTACCTTTGGGAGACATAACAACTTCAGGTATTTCAACTTCAATGCAAAATCTCCAACTATCTGAGCCTTCCTTCACCTGACCTTCACTTTTCCCATTGTTGGGAGTTGGACATTGTTTTCTTTGTGTTAGTGGAATTTTTTTTCTGTTAGGTTGCTAGGAAATTAATTGCTGGGTACTTAACCAAAAGAAAGGGGTGGTCAAGCAAGAGTTTTGGAGCTGATATTTTCTGATAATGGGCCATTAAGGCTCACCAATGACATGGCACATTACATCATCCCATTGTGAGATGCTCCACCCAGTGAGGAGTGCACCAAACATTCCTACCCAGATAAAAAGGGGACACAGGAACAGCAGATTCATCCTGTTTTCCACTGGATTCCCAGAGGAAGACCGGACCCATCTCGTCACCACTGGACCTTCTTCAGGACCATCTCTACTCCACAGGACTGCATCTGTTACTCCAGAAGGATTCATCTGTGCTGCTTCTAACACCCTGACCGACAGGGTGTCAGGTCACGTCCCCAACACTTGTCAGGAGTTTATGGGGTTTTATTTGTTTTATTTGCATGTTTTTCTGTATTATTGCATTTGTATTTTTAATATTCCTATTAAAGGACTGTTATTCCTATTCCCAAAACTTTGCCTGAAAGCCCCTAATTGCAAAATTTTAATATTCTGAGGGGAGGGGTTTACATTCTCTATTCAAAGGGAACTTCCAGCTTTTGCTGGCAGATATCTGTCCTTTCAAAACCAGGACACCCATTCTTTACAGTAACTCATGCATACCAATGTCAAAGATGAGTGAGCAGTATAGAGAAGATTGGAGAAGGCTACTGACTGCAAATCTGGCTTAACTCCATGTAGAATGGGAAATTAAAAAGACAGAAGATCACAGGATCATTGTATGCCCTAGCTGTCACACTGCCATGGCACTGTGACAGCAACAGGAGTAGATGATAAAACACTAAGGAAAACAGCCTTTTCTTAAAAGTTTATCAATTTTTTTCCATCTGCACTTAGACCTACATGGGGTTTTCCCATTAACACTTTGATCTGGTACAAAGTCAACAAAATGTAAATGTGTAACAAAGTCGGCTATGTGCCTTTACAGCAAAGTCATGACAACTGTACAATAAGGAAACCATACATCATTTTATCTCTCTTGGAAAACCAAAGAGAAAGTAAATTAGGATGCTAGACTTCAATATAAGTTGAAGCGTCTACACACAGCTCTTCTGGATTTTTAACATCATGCTTCTTCATTTACTATGGCTAGGCTAAGTTCTGGCAGTAAAACAAAGCCATGTCTTGTCAATCTTATTTTACCTTATACAAAGTCCACTTTAAAACAGTTTTACCTCCCCTTCCACAAAGGTTATGTTTATAATTTTTTAATTTATTGTATTTTACTTTCATATTGAGGAGGACTCAGCTTGTTCATAGGGACTTGTTGAGTCACTTGGTTTTGGACTGTGTGGTCATAATAACCTTTTCTATGTCAAAAATATTTGCCTTGCCTAAAAGGTTGACTTATTTTTTTGGTGAAATATTTCTAATTTTCTGAATCATTTAGCAACTCAATGTATTATAAAGAAATAAGTTATATGACTCTTATTAGGCATTAGCTGGTGTTTAATGTCTTGCAGCTGGAGTTCAGGGTACACAAGAAAAAAAAGGACTACATTTTGTCCATAATTTGGAACATCTCAGACTGCAATTTTTAAGAAAAATTAGGAAGACAGATGACTTACGGAAGCTAGTTCCCAGACATAGGACCGTATTGGAAAAAAATCGTCTTGGGTAAGTTTATCACTGTATATAAAGTATAAAAAAGTACTCTTTTTCCAAAACTTTGTCTACATTTTGGTCATTTCGTACTGAGTTTCCTAATCTATCAAAATCAAATTAAGATCTCTGTAGTACAAATGCTAATGCTGTTACTACATTCCTGTTAGATCTATCTAGACCATCTTTGAAAATGTCCAGATGAGAGTGAAAAAAACATGATACTGACATTTCCTAGAACTACATATACATATACAGGATGAACTTGTTAACAGATAAATAAAAGAGCATTCTTTCTCAGGCAGTTTTTTTTTTTTAATATATTTTAATTTAAAATTTTAAAAATTTCTTTTCCCCCACATTTTTCCTTTTTTGAAACAGAAATTTCTGTATACCTTGATAAATGAGAAGTGCAACATTTGTCTGGTACCTGTTGTCCAAAAGACACAGAGTTTTCTTTTGAGTTTTAAAGCTGAAGGACTGTGGGGGACAGCAATCAAATCATCACAACAAAGTGTTTTAAAAGGTCAAATGAAATTCCTAGATGTGCTGGCCAATCATCTAAATCATCCACTAGAGAGTTCTCAACAAGAAAATGCTCCATTACACAGTAATCATGGTCAATTGCTCAGAGTTTTTATGAAAAATTAGGTGCTTAAACTGTTTTGTCAGTTGTGTTAAATTTTAAGAAAATTAAAAAACCAAGGGAATCTGGAATTAATAACAAAAAAATGGCACATTTTTAGTGTTGGACATCTCTTAGAACTTAAAAAATGCTTGTTATTTTAAGGAGAACCAAGATATAACAAAACTTGTGATGTCATACCAGCTGTATTTTAAAATGGTTTAGGCATGTATGTAATAGGCACCTGTCATGTGTGTAAACAAAGAGAACAGGCAGAAAAAACAAAACCAAGATTTGAAAGATTAAGATATGCCACAAAATTGTGGAAGAATTACACAGTACAGTTGCAAAAGATTTTCTCATGTAATTAAAAGGTCAAAGCAGTATGACCAGAACAAAAAAATTAAATTTATAACAATTTATAAACTTAAAATATTTGATTTCAAAAGTTCCAGACAGAGGTGAGATGCACGTTTTTCTGTGGAATACTTTTGTTCTAGCTAACCAGATATTGACTGCTACCACCCCAGGACACATCAAACTATAGACAATCATTGATCCTATATTGCTTTGGTTTTCCATTATAAAGGGTTCCCTTTCATTAGAGTTTTAAAGGATTTAGTGTGAGAAAGTAGAGACCCTGTATTCATGACCTGGAATAATCTACTCTTTATGAAAGGCTGACAAACCACAGAGAATCAAAGAATGTGCCTGCGGCTACAGAGGTTTTATCTGAGTCTAATCTAGGGGACACTGGAAAATTCAATGCATAATTGAAGATTCATCAAAAAGAACTTCTCAGATTAAAAGCTATGTCTACAGTGTGAATGAGAAATCCTGGAGTGTTACTTTGCTTTTGTGTTGTTTGAAGTAATTTTCATTTTTTAAAAAATTCCAAGAATAAAAGGAACAGCTCAAGGAAAATGAATAATTACATCATGTATTGGCTTGTCCTCCTAAAATGCAGCAGCTTTCTCTGTGGAAATGAACTTTCTATATATACTGGATGCCTCAAACCCTACACCTTACCCACCAAGTAGGCCACAGTCATTTATCATTTGCTCTAGGATTTTAAGAGTTTTTCTTTTCAGATCTTGGGCACAGAATAGACAGGTGAAAAAACAATTCCGCTGCAATTCCCAAACTGAAAGAAACACGAGTATCTTTTATAAATTCCACTTTAGTAATATTTTTTATATAAAAGCATACAGTTTTGAGCTGTGTATGAGATGCTCATGATGGAGAGCTTCCTGTTCCTGGGTCAGTTGCCTGCGATGTGGTGTTGGCTCACTGGGCAGAGCGTGTGCACTTTTCAACCAGGAATATGCCTCCAGCACAGAGCAGATGTAGAACAGGAGAATGAAGTGCTGACTGTTGACCTCTAAGAGCACTGAAGCACTTTTCACAACAAAATAAGAAGCAATTTGATTTCAAGACAGAAGAATTTTCAGGGACATTTCCATTGACAAAATGCTTAAAAGCCCCACATAGAGTTTACAGATCACTTTATTCCAAGGGATCACTTATATGTGTCAAAGTAATGTCAAAACACCACTGCCAACAAATGGGCAATTCAATGCCCAATACATCACGTAACCAGCCATGCTGTGGTTAGTGACAGCAAAATGACAGAGGGGAGACTGGCAAGGAAGAGGATGAGAACTTCCCCCCATGGAGTGAACACATCTCTAGTTTGAGGGAAGTAGAAAATAATGGCTTAATATGACTGAAAAACAAATAACAGAAAAACAAACCAACAAGCTAAATGGTATCTGCACTCTGTGCTTTTTTAAAACTTGAATAATTCTCTCGGAGGGTCCTGAAAAACTCCTATATCTCAGCTGTTCTGGACTGCTTTCCTGAGCTGTCTGTTGGCAGCTGTGCCACTTTGCTGTGTTGCTGCTCCTTTCTTCACCAATCTGGCTTCCTGCCTTGACCCTGAGTCTGCCTTGTTGCTGCAGACTCAGCTGGTGGTCACTAGACCAGGGCTGACCCCAGTTGCTTCCCCTGAGCTTCTGGACTCGCCCTGTGCCCTGCCTGTGCCTGCTGCCACACTTGTGGAACAGGAACTACCTTTTCCTTTGACCCACAAGAGAAACTCCATTCTCCCTGCTTGGAAAGGTAATCAGAGCCAATAATATTCCCCTTAATATCAGTGGAAGTGTGTTTTATTTAAATTTGCTCAGCAAATCTTCCTCTGCTTTGACAGACCATTCTGAAGCCTTCAGAAATGACCCCAAATCTTCCTTTTCACCTCAGCAAGCCCTGCTTTGACAATGAACACAGGCGCAGGCAACATCTAACAACTGTTCTGTTTTTGTAGGGGAATTCTCATCCATTTCAAAGGGAGAAGGAAAAACCTCAGGTCTCAGTCCTTGAACTCACAAAGAAGATGACAAAAGCGGTCCCCTGCAGAGCCTTATTTAAGAGGGACCTTTATTTGTATGACAAGGTGATCCTATTAACTTGCACAGGGAATGCTCATGGAGAAATGCAGGATCTCTGCTAGTACAGACATAGATATAAAATGAGTATACTTATGAACAAAATGTCATGTAGGAATTCACTACTATGAATGACTTTATAGCACAATGTTATTATTTAGAACTAGCACCATATAATATATTAATACAGTTAACTTAAACTGCATTATAGTCAATAACTGTCTTAATACTTCATTACTAGTCAATAACTGTATTAATACAATTAAAGATTACCTAACAAGTCCATAATTGAAACAGATTTTTTTATTATAGAATGACAAAGAGAGTTGTAAGTATTTAGTTTCCTAAGGAGTTCTTAAGTGTATTTGCCCTACTTCCACACAGATGTGAGATGTTGGAGTTCCTTGAGAGTCTGGTAAAAACTGTCTCTACAATTGGATTTTGATTAATGAAGTGCAGTGAGATATAATTTCACAAAATACTGACACTATTTACAGACAAAAAAAAAATAATCTCTTACCTCCATTATCTTTTAGGTGCAGTGCTATCTTGGTATCATCTATAAAGGAAATTCAAAATTAATTGAAGGAAAATCCATTTTTCTAGGTCATGAGTCATTTTAGCAGTCAGTTTCTAAAGACAAAAACATTCCACAACAAGAAAATTATTTGGTACTCAACATAATGAGAACTAGATTGTGGTGTTTCTTACATTGAGCACTACAGTTTCTTGCCATTAAAAAAATTATGAGAGTGTTAAAGCATTCAGGAGCATTCAAAACACTGGCAAATAAGGATATGAGAGTCTGTCTCATTGTTTATAAATAATTCATATATATTTCATGTTCACACATAGCTTGAGCATTCTATCATATTAAGGACTATATGAATCAACATATGTCAACAAAGTGAGACAGTGACTTAGTTCCTTCTTGAAGAATCTTGAAAAGGTCTACTAATACTAAACACTATTTGCTTCCATATTCCTCTTTTTCTTGTGAATTTTAATGAAGAGAAGAGCAGAGAATATTCATTTTAATGCAGTCCATATGCTGCACTGATAGTTTCTAAACTTTTACTGCTTTAAACAAAACCAGCCTTTCTTATCAGTAGATTCCCAGCTTGAAACACCTTCAGCTCAGATTTTCCTGTCACAGGGTACTTGGAAAATCTGTACCCAGTACTTTTTCTTGTGTTAACATACAATTTCAACAAATGTACGCACACACATTTTATAGATGTTCCTTGGTTAATCTGAATTAGCTTTCTTGCCCAGATGAATTTCCTCCAACAGCAGGAAAGCAGGATATCCCAAGCTCAAAAAGATAAAATTTAAGCAACCATTGGTATAAGGATGAGAACTGACCCACCATCACTTACCCAGTTAGTTCAGTTCAGAAGCCTAGAGGAACTATTTCACAACAGTGAGCACTACATGATATGAACAGTGTCAACTGACTGAAAAAGTAAACAGGCATATTTCAAAGAGATTTTTATTTTAGACTATCTATAATTTTCACCTGGCTAAGTAGAATTCATGAAAGAATTACAAATTCGTTAAGTCTGTGATGGGAATTGCTTCTAGATTTAGCAGGGACCTTTAATACTACTATTTCAGCAATTTTGGACTACTTCCTGAGTGTAAAGGCACATGAAAAGTCATTATAACCTCAAGTTTTCTAAAAATCTTCCTAACTTGTCCTTGCTTCTCTGGCAGCATCCTCTCCTTGAGCCTACAACCCCTATGCACCTTACTGGTGCAAGAGTGAGCAATTTAACAGCCAGAGCTTTGACTGCAATTCCCAACTTCTTCTGCTGCCCCGGAGGGAAAAAGTTGTCATCAACACATACTTAAATGAAAAAAAGTTTCTGTCTGAATTGTAAATTATTTTTTTTCAAGTGCAAAAAAGCAGTGTATAAATGTCACCTTCTGTGGGCAGGCTGGTTGGAAGGTGGGAAGTGGTGGATCCTCTGGTGGTTGTTAAAACTCTGAACCTTGTGGTAGTTGGTAGAAGGGTGGTTGTGGAGTACAGAGGTGTTTCAGTTGTGTCTATATTCTTCTCACAAATCTTATCCTTTGACTGTTGGGAAACAACAGAAACAAAGAAGAGAAAATTAATTCTCAGTGGAAACTGTCAAGAATGAAGAATTTAATCATGGACAAGTTGCTGTGATAAAAAGAGTGAAAATAGACACTCTAGGTCAAGAAATTTCAAGAGCTTTTTCTTTTAATTTTCTTTTTTTTTTTTCCTTTTCCCCTTTCAAGTCTCTATGCAGCATTCAGCAACATGTATTTTTTCATTTATCTCCAAAATTTACAACTCTTAATTGTTAATGACAAGATTTCATAGTCAACCCAGACTGTCAAACTTGTTACTTCCCTTGATCAGAGTTTAACATCTAAGTTTATAATTCAGATTTTCACTCTTCTGTTATGAAAGTTCACTGCCATCAATCCAGATGACATAAAACATGTTAAAAACATATGTGGGAATTAAGTAGTAGCTCTTCATAGTGAACAATGTTTAGTTAATTGGAGCATTTAATTGGGTTTTACGTGTAATTATCACAAAAGAATACACACATTGCAAAGTATGTGCATGTATTCAGCCTATAGAATATTTATTTACTACAATAAATCAATACATTCACTATACGCCTATCAAAGCTACATAATATTAAAATTAAATGTATTCTTTATATATATAAAAACATATTCAT
>WEIU01001710.1:8212-32802 GCA_013389925.1 Aegithalos caudatus | reverse complement strand
TTGTTTGTTTGTTTGTTTCCCCTTTTTTGTCATCTCTACTTTGTTATCTATCCATACAGCCCATATAGCATGTTTGGCTAGCAACACCTTCTCAACCCCCTAAACAAAAAAAAAAGGAAATATACCCAAACAAAGCCAGTCATCTCTACAACTTAGTATCCTGTCACTTGGAGGCATGCATCTCTAAAGTCTTGTGTTTCAGGCACAAATATGTCAGTCTTTATTCAGGATCTATCTGGTCATAAAAAGCAAACTTAAATCTTATATAATTAGGCAGAGTGGGTTATAATAACATCTCCATTTAGTTATTAGTGGAAAATAGCAATAAATATGGTCTCTGCACTACAGAAAGTCTTTGGCTTGAAATTAAGTGTTGTGCTGTATCTAGTGAATAAAAAAGCTGTGTAAAGTGCTCTGAATAACTCAAGTTAATGAATAAAGAATATATCATGTCACTGCATTTTTGTAATGTTAAATTTGCATATTGTACTTCAGGCTTTATCCTGGAAATTGTTATTTAAGGTAAGAAATAACATCATTTTCTTAAATAGGAGTGCCCACCTGAATGCTTACCAGGTGTTTCTGCCCCACGCAATAAAAGTTTGTCATGCCCTGTTTTTCCCCCCAGGAGTTATCATACCCAGGCTTATGCAAGAGCTCTTTTCATATGGGTTTGCTCTTCATGCTGCCAGTGATAGAAAAGTTGTGTTCTCTTGCTGCTGTCTGCTACACATATAGTGCCAAAGAGTAGTGTGTGTAGTGTTCAGAGGTGGTGGTTGAGGCAGACTGTTAAGTGTTTTTTACTGTGATTAATCCTGTACATAGCAGCAGGTGAGTTTTTGTAAGTTCTTCTCTTATTCAGGCCACCAGTACATAGCTATGAACTTGTGTCTGATAGCATTCCAGTATTTTTATACCAAGACTCTTATAGATCTCATACTCTACAACTATCTTTCAAAAAGAAAGCATGATAATAATAATAAAAAAATCCCATATACTGCAGTTGTCAAATAGGTTTAGTTTGAAACAATTGATCATCTGCTCTGTTTTAAAGATCTTGAAGCATCTCTGGGGATTTGATCTCTGCATGGTTTTACTACACATCCATGTTAAACTGTGCAGTCTTTCTCAGAAGCACTCTCTCAATACCCTTTTCTGTTTTATGAAGTGCATTCTACCTCATTTTCTTTCTCCTTTTCTGAAAGGGATGAAACTGTTTCCATTTCTTCCGTTTCATTTTTTCTCAATAATTATTGGTTTATGTTGATTAAACAGGTGGAAGGAATAGAAAACTTTCATCCCTTTCACAAAAGGAGAATAAAGTCTATTATCATAGCAGATGTTTATTTCCACTATGAGTTTATTTTTGTAATAATTTCTTTGTGTTAATAATTACACAGGATATCAATCTTGTCCTAATCTTTTGTGAACACTTGACAGGAGAGATTCCCACTTTTATTGATAGACTTTTAGTTTAATGTAAATCGTAGTCTTCAATATAGTTCAGAAAAAAATATTTTCTTTGCATACATATTCTAGAGCTGTGTTTTGTTTCCCCCTCCATTTTACATATATAGTCTTAGATAAAAATCTAGTAGCTAATGTTGCACAACTTTAGTGACTGATGAGCTTTGTTAAATGTTGCCAGAATTTTGCCAGCCCTTGCCAAATGACGATGAGTAGATAGCTTTGGAGCTTGCTATCAGAACTGAGATTTTTTTTTTTTTTTTGGTTGGCATTCAGTTGCCTTTTGAAATTCTCTGCATTAATGCTGTTGAACTAGTAACTCTAATAGTCATTTTAGGGGAATGTCTGCCATATTTTCCTCTTGCAGGTCTGGAAATTCAAATGGCATCTTAAAAATTGTAAGCAATTTTTAGGAGCCTGCTTTTTGAGTTTTGAAAAAAATGGAGAACAACATTTTTAAATCACATTTTGTTTATACAATGTTAATTTGTGCAATTTATGCATCACTGTTTTCTATGAAATTAATCCATTAACAGCATTTCTTATGAAAAGACCATTTCATTTCATCAGGCTTTGTCTCCTTTTAACCATAGCAGGAGCATAGTAGATTTTTAAAAATGCCATAAAGGATGATGCAGATCAGTTATAAACATGGAGAGAATGAACGAGGAGGCAGATGAGGTCTTCTTCTTCTTATAAATAATAAATATGCATTATTTTTACTGCAAGTACATAGACATCAGAAATAAAGGATAAGTAGTTAGGAGGCATTGGTGAAAAATGTGACAAATAACATCAGAGAAATTTTGGATAAAATAAAATAAAAATAAAGAGGAAAGAAATCTTAATGGCAAGCAAGCTAGTATGCAAGAAGTAATCAAGGATTTATGTGAGGGTTGAAATAAAGACAGAAGCTACAAAACTAGGAAGAAAGTAAGGTGAGAATAAACAAGTATACAGTATTTCTCCAGTGGAAGAAATGCATTGGTTTTTTGGAAAGGTTGGGATGTTAAAATTAAATATCTTTTTTTTCTGTTTTTCTGCATTCAGCTTATCTACTGAATTGTATGCAGGCTTTAAAAAAAAACTTGAATTGTAGCTGTTCCCTTTAAAATTGGACAGAAGTCAGTTCCTGATCTTTGTAAAGCACTCAATGCTTTCACAGGACACACAGCAGGGTGAATGAGAAGCCTTCATTCTGCTTTTCCAGCTTTTTTGTATGGCTACAATTAACTCCATATGATACACATTGTTGTCTCAGTGAATGAAGTTTCCTAGGAATGACTTTAATTCTGATAGCAGGAACATGGTGTATTTTCTTAGTGCAGTGTGAGTGCAGCACAGGCAGCCACGTTGTTTTGCTAAGCTTTTGGGAAGCTCTGGTGGCCTGCAGACTGTCTTACTCCTTCCTTACCCTCTCAGAAGCATTCAGCAGCTTGCCTCCTGCCCTTTTTGGATGAGTGTCCCCATTCCCACCCCCATCCCTCGCAGGGTTCATGTCTTTCCTTCTTCATCCTCTTGAAGCAGTGCCATGTCCAGTGCCACACAAGCAGCTCTCAGCTTCTGCACAAGGCCATCCTTTTAATGCTGTTTGGCAAGGGAATGAATGCTCATGGGTGGAACTGAGAACCTGTGTAGAACTGGAAGGGGCTCTGTGTGTGTACCTGTTTTGGGGACACTGACCTGGACTGTGACAAGAATAAAAGTCTGTTAAGTTTGGGAGTTTCCCAGAGAAGCAACGTGCTTTGTGCTGTACTTTGCAGTGTAGTGTAAAGATTCCTAAGCTAGAAATGAGCAGTAAAGTGGTGCAGCAGCACAGCTGGAGTCTATTTTCAGTTTATTTCAGGAGCTCTAGAATTCCTCCACAGCCTGATTCAAGCTAATCAGAGTCTCTTTACATAATAGTGCCATATGTAGGCACACAGAGCACTTTTNATGCCTACACAGAGCCCTTTTTTTTTTTTTTTTTAAACAAAACACTGTGGTGTTCCTTTTGAAACATTTGGATGCTTGCAGAATTGCATATTTCAATATTTTATTTGGGGGAACAAAAAAAAAAAAAGTTAAATGTAGCTAATTGAAGAACATGTTCTGAGCTGCGTCAAAAGTGTGGCCAGCAGGTCAGGGGAGGTGATTCTGCTCTTCTGCTTTGTTGTTGTGGGACCCCAGCTGGAAAGAGTCTAAAGGAGGGCCACCAAGTTGTTTAGAGGGATGGAGCACCTCTCATCTGAGGAAAGGCTGAAGGAATTTAGTTTGTTCTTGAAAAGGAACTGGAAAAGATTTTGGGGCAACCTAATCACAGTGTTCCAATACCTGAAGGGAGCCTACAGGAACGATGAGGAGAGACTTTTTGTGAGAGTGTGTAGTGACAGGGCAAGGGGGCGTAAGGAGGTAGGTTTAGATTAGATATTTGAATGAAATTCTTTACTGTGGGGATGGTGAGGCACTGAAACAAGTTGCCCAGGGAAGTTGTGGAGGCCCCATCCCAGAAAGTATTGAAGACCAGGTTGGATGGAGCTCTGAGCAACCTGATCTAGTTGAAGGTGTCCCTTATCCACAGCAAGGAGGTAACTAGAGGATCTTTAAGGTCCCTTCCAAAACAGGCCATTCTCACATTCTATGACTATTAATATCACGTTTATTGGAGTATGTTATCTACCGAAGCATTTGTTGTTCTTTTCAACACAGGAAATTTCAACTAAAAGAAATCATCATATTGATGAGAAAAAAAGCAAACAGTTTGCACAGCTTTATATTAAATGTAACATTTACTAAAAGTAAAATAAATATGGAGAGATTTCTGTATTGTCTTGGAATTTTAGTTTGGGCAATCAGATTTCTGAAGGCGACCTCAACAATATTTACTCTGTCTAAAAAAAGTTATTCTTATGATAGCCATTTTATTTGTATTCATATCTGTATCTTGGGTGTTGTTTTTTTTCGGATTTAGAAGTTATTAAGAGACGCAGAAATGGGGGATAAATCGTAGATTATTTTAGATGACTTCTCTGAATATAACCTCTTATTTGCTATTTGTGTGTTGAGACTAAGATTGAGATACTGTGACAAGGGTCTGGCATATTTCTTAATGGTGCAGAGGATTGTGCATCACTACTTTCAGGAGACTGGGTCTTTATTTCCTAACTTAGCTTGAAGCCATGATCTCATACATATTGAAACTTAGTAAGCCATTTATTTTCTGAGGTTTTTTTAGTGCACAGTCTGAGATGAGCTTTATTTCACTGATGGTACGCACTGTTTGGAAAGCATTAGGACAAAACCAGGTCTTTTCTCTGTAAGAAACTTGAGCATAAATATAGTGACAGTTTTCTTTTATGTCTAATTACATTACACATCCAAGGTTAAAAAATTACCTTGTAAGAAAATTTACTGTGCAACAGAGTGAAGAATATATGGGGCTGCAGGAGGAGTAGAAGAGGACAGCTTGGATCATCCCTAGACACCAAATAAAAATATATATCTCCTATATTCATTGATAATTGTGTTTGTTAGGGAAGCCTGTTACCTGCTAAAGACCATTCAGTGAATTCTGGTTTTATGTTTGTTTTATGTTTGTCTATACAGTGGTATTTAAAATAATGGGTTCCAATAAAACATGGTACCATTAAGAAAAGTCATACTCCCTATGGACATTAGAGTTTATCTTTCCTTGAGGTGAAATGTCTTAAAACTTTCCATAAGTGCTTGTTTACTGTGTATTGCACTTGCTGGTTGCCTGGTAAGCTCCAGGACTTCCAATGTATTTTTAACAAGAACAGATTCCTTGGGTTAAAATGTTCTAGAACAATGTTTTTACAACATAGTTATTTAAATGCTTTCCTTTGTCTAATTCTGGATCAGGATACAAAAGAGGAAAGGGAAAGCCCATCTTCAAATGCAAAGAAAAATTGTTTCCTGCACCATCCTTTGACAAAGCTCTGAAGTCAAGTTTTGTTTTCCTTTGCACTCACAGAGGTCTTTCACTGTATCAACCAACTTTCCTTTTTTCTCATTTTTCCTCAACCAAAACAAGCTATGCCTATTAAGACTGATCTCCACAAACAGGCGAGTCAAAAAGTCCACAGATGGTTTGCTCTTGCATTTACTTGAGATGTAACTCTGATGGAATTGGAATGTTGCTCCTTCACAACTAGTGTGTTCCCCGGTTTTTAGGGGAATTTATTTCCAATCATACTCTTGCCTCTTTTTCTTTTCCTCAAAACAAACTATTTTATTAATGTATTACTACTTTTAAATACTTTCAATTTTCAGGCATATGGAACGTTTAGAATATTCAACTGTAAGTTAATGACGACTGCAGAAGTTTGGGAAAAGTTAAGATCTGTTTGTTGTTGTAATTCCCTATTTCTAAATGTACTAATATTAACTTCTGGTGTTTTAGGGTTTTTCTCCTCATGTAAAGAGCATTAGATGGAATATATTTATTCTGAAATGGCAGTTGTCCTCTTAGATCATGGGAAATTTTAACTCAGAAGATTATGAGATCATACTCTTAGATTTTTCTGTTTTAACATACATTAGTTACAACTATTTTAAAAAAAGTTGTGAAGGAGCAGAGGAAGAGAGATGCAAAATAAGGGAAGAAGACTGAACTTTCTTCTTCTCTTTTGTCTTGCTCTTCTTGAAGGTTCATCTACCTCTTCCAGTCATTTCTTCTCACTATTTTTTATTGTTTTTTCTTGTTCCTTTTATCCTTTTTCATTATTAACACCTCATCCTTCTTTACTTCTTATATTTTTTTCTGCCTTCATTTACTCTAATTATCTGTATCTTACATGCTCTGGAGAGCATCATTGTTAATCTGCCTAACTGAACAATATAAACAAACAAACGTGTCCAGCGTGATCCTACTGAGGTAGAAGTGGATGAATTCGGAAATAAATTTGAATTCTGGAACCTGGGAATGTTGATAGCTCATTGCTATTGTGTTGTCTTTTGCCTGTGGCAACATTAAGTTGATGAATACCAGTGTCATGTTACTGGTGTTTTGCTACTAGGTTAGACAATTTTGTGTTGTTATAATACCTGTATTTTAGGGCTACACATTCATAAAACATTTGAATACATATATGTTAAGTTTATGTTAAGCTTACAATAAACAAACATTTATCGTTTTCTTTTAAATATATATTGAGCTTAGTTTAGGGGCATATATTTGTGGTTTGGAAGCATAGGTGATGGAAAAGATACTTTACTAAATTGATTTATCTTATTTTTATTTTTTTTTCTGTAAAATGTGGGATAAAATTATCAATTGATAAGGTAGATGTTACTTGACGCAAAAGTTATTGATTGTTGTCAGGATTTTTGGCAGGAATGGTTTAAAGAAGGACCCACTCAAAGATGGGGAACACGTTTGTTATTTGGAAACAGAGTTTTTTTGAGGAAATTTGTTTTAAACTTGCCAGAAATTGCTAAAAGATGATGTGAATATAATGACAGGTAAATGGCAAAATTACTTTATAAAATTTAGTGATATGATCAGTATGGTACTTACAGCCACTTTCCATAGGGTGTGCTGGCCTCTAAGGAGGCCATGGAATAAAAGGAATAAATTAGTACAATCTATGCTCTTTAAATATTTCTATATGTATCATGTCATTTTATAAGAGACCTTTCACAGGGCTACAAGTTTCTTCAGAGCAGGAAGATACTAAGTTGGATGATACAAGTATATGTAAAACTAACTCAGGGTATGCTGACTTAATTTAGCTACTTTTTATACCTCAGAAGTCAATTTTTGACTGGTTCCTCTCCTGTTCCAAACTGTTAGTTAAATATCCAAATAAATCCATAAATCACTATTTGATGGATTTAAAAAACCCTTGTGGATGTTAGAAGTGCATTTAAGATGATATACTGTCTTGGAAATATTAGAAATGAGCCCCAAGCTAATGCAGCTTAAGTGAAAGATTTCTTGTTCTTTAAGATATCCTTTATCTTACTTGTCATAGTTCTTGGAATTCTTGTGGGCAAGAAGCACTGTTACCGTGTATGGGTTCATGTTTCATAGAACTCTGTTTTACCCATCTTTCTGTTAAATTATATGCTTTTGTAGTATAAGCTGCATTTTTCACAATTTATTTGATGGGGTCTTTGGTTTGTTGGGTGGTAGATTTATTTCATAATGTCATCATGTGTATCTGTTATGTATGCTCAGTGACCAGACTTTCATAGTAAGTAGGAGTCACTTGGCTTCCATTCTTTCACACAATGCTTTCATAATTATGTCTTAGCTCATTCAAGCAATCGTGGAATAGTTAAGGTTGGAAGGAATGGCTGAAGATTATCTAGTCTAACCCCCCTACCAAGGTAGAGTTACCTGCATTTTCACTTAAGGATGTTTATCCAACAGTTCATCATTACTGTTTGAAGGCAAAAATCACTCTAGGTGTGTAGTACTTTTCATTTCTTTCAGTTTCCCTATCTACAGATTCCCTAGAACTCAAATTTGCTGAAAACAATCCATTTTGTATTCCCATGAAGCCTAGAAAAGTGGTTCTTTCAAAGGCCAGGGGGTAAGCTATAGAATAGGACAGACTAGTTTTAAAACATAGAAAGCTGTGTATTACTGTATACGTCACACAAAACCTGGTAATTGGTGGTAGCACACAGAAGAGCAACCATCTATCCTGGAGAATAAGCTCAGAGAAAAATGAAGTGTGAGAAAATATAAAGAACAGATTTATAGGATAAAACCATAGAAAACAGATTACAGGATAATTTTAGGATTGAAGCTATTTCCGTATACTTGAACGGAGATGGTTGAGAATTTATGTGTTCTTGTTCACTTGTTTTATTAGGTGAATAGGGAGTTGCAGGAAGTGATAAGAGAGTAAGAAATAAAGCTTAAGAGAGCAAATGGGTTTTGGCTTCTAAGCCTGTAGAGGACAAGTAACCCAAGTGTATTAAACTACTTAAATTAAATAGTCAAGCAGATATTGTTTAGGATGATTAGAGATCTCTATAAGCTTGCTTGTGGGAGCTATTTATCTGAATAATGTTATTACCTTGCCAAGTAAGTTTCTGTGAAAATGCAGTCTTCCTTAGAGTGTCCCTCCCTGATATTCTGACAAAATGTCATTTGATAAAATCACAGATAATCCTGGTAGTAGGGTTTAATGCTGCCATTGTCAATGTGCAATATTATAGCATTTATTATTGCTTGTTCTCTCTTTAGAATCCTGGAATGACAAAGAATTATCCAGTTCCAGATATTAAATTGGAAAGGCACAAGATGAAATCTCATTGTACTAAAGCAGATACAAAATTCAGGTCTGATGTTTTTGTAGAGGAAAGGAAAAGATTTGAGATGCATCAAGCAAGGACCAGTAGAAAACAGATCTCTAGGAGTGTGAACTAATCTTAAGGGCTTTCCTTTTCTTGATGTTCTTGCATGATGTTCTTCTGTACACTCTATATCTCAAGTATGATAATATTTGTTACAGTCCTTATTGTCCATAAGGCACATAAGAAATTAGTGAAATAAAGCAGTTAATTATCTGAAGAATATATTTAATAATGAAAAAAAAATCATATAGCAATGCACTAAAAATACTGTTTAAATATACTAAACTTGAAAACAACTGGCTTAGATGAAAACAGAATTTTTTAAAATTTGAAAGTCCACATCTAGAAGATTTATGGAATTAGTACTTAAAACATTTGTTTCTCAGAGAGATGAACATAAAGCAGATTTCCCAGGATAGATTTAAAATGACAATTGTTAAGATAAATGAGAATATATTATTTAATGTATGAAAGTATAATATAAATACTAAGTTGTTTTGCTGTAATAATGAAAATAGGAAAACTCAAAAACATCCTAACATACAGTTTAGGCACAATTTCAGTCTTTACCAGTTATTTCATTAAATTTCAAGTTACAGCAATAAGGAGAAGAGTATTATCGGTCTTAAACTGGAACTGACTTTTTTTATTTTTTACTGATCAGTCTGTAGCATTTTTTCTTTGAGTTCTATATTTTAGTTCTATCTGTTTAGCAGTAAACTTTTTCAGTAGCCTTATAAGGTAGCTGAATGCTCAAGTACCAGAGTGGAAACAATCTCTGCATTATACTGTGCCTTTGTAATTTGGGAGGCTGTGACTTGTAGGCAGGTGTCTGCTACCAGCCCATTCCTATGGACAACAGAGCTGTTACTTTTTGAGTGACTAATTTTAAAATTTATATAATATTAATGTTTCTGCAGGCTCAATACATGTAATACTATAAGTACTTAAAGATTGATTCCAAAATATATATGGCAAGGTTCTCAGCCAAAATGGTGATAAAGGAGAACTGTTATTGCAGTGTCAACATTTTCAATACACACAAATTTTAAAATATTCTAGAGAGGAAATGAAAATTGGAGAAACTTTATATAAGCAATAATGATTTTTTTAAAATTTTTTTTTGATCAGGAGTATTGAGTCATAAACCTTCAGAAAATTTCTTATTATGTAAATCGGAGCACATTTAAAAAAAATATGAAATACTCAAGAGGTCAAATCTGCTTATGCTATCCCAAGATGTGTGGAATGTAAAGGAGATGTGGCCACCTTACACTAATTTTTAATAGGGATTTGATAGATTACACGAGGTAATGTCTTGCTGATTGCAAAAACTCATCTGAATTCACCAAACTGCACATATTATATCTATGTGTTTATTTATGTATAAACTAATATGCAAGGGCTTGGCAACAGTGTGTGTGTGTGTGTATCTGCATCATGTGAAGTCTCCACATGCAAATGTAGTCAGGCAATAGGGAAATGTGTACATGCCAAAATACCAGTGGCAGTATTACTCTTCTTGATAGATTTTCTGATAGCTTTGATTGCCACTAAATGTTGAGAAGCTTTGTAACAGTGCCAAGGCTTGTTTCTCTGAGTCCTGGGGAGAACAGGCTCTAGTGATCTCTTTTTTAGCTGCTCTTCCTCATTGCACCAAGCTTGAGATCACTAACAACCAAAGTTTAGGGACAGTATTTAGGACAGGAAAAGGGCAATCCAGTGTATACTGGTACATACATTTGTAGTTCAAGATCCAAATTCATGTGTATTTGTGTTGCTAATTCTCTCAATTTTATGGCATAGGTATGTATTTGACTTGAAAGACTTTGCTCCCAAAAGAAGCTATAATAGAGAATCATGATTGCAAGAAACACAGATTTTGCAATGTCAAGAATTGTCACTGTATAAACATTTAAAACTTTGTAAGAGGAAGGGTAAAATGAACTTGATACTTTGGAAACAAGAAACATCATCAAGCAAAATGGGGAAAAATTTGCTCATGAGGGGGAAAAGAAATTCAAGATCTGTCTGTGGTGTAAGGAGGAATGGAAGAACCAGATGTAGCTTTGAAGTTTTGTCTTACCATATATCCTATAGAATAATTTTTGAAGCCATAATTGAAATCTTGGTTGAATAGGTTTTGAGTTCAAAGTATACAAATATAAAAATTCAGAGAATCACAGAATCAATAATGTTGGAAAAGACCTTTAAGATTACCAAATGCAACCTTTGACTGAATGCCACAATGCCCATTAAAACATATCATGAAGTACCATGTCACTTTTTTTGGACAATTGCAGGGATGGTCACTTCTCCACTTGCCTGAGGAGCCTGTTGTAATGCATAGCCACAGTTTCAGTGAGGAAATTTTTCCTTTTAGACAACCTCAACCTCCCCTGCAGCTTTAGGCTGTTTCCCCTTGTTCTGTTTCTGGTTGCTTGGGAGAAGAGGCCAACCCTCACCTGGCTACAGCATCCTTTCAGGGAGTTGTAAAGAGTGACATGGGTCTGTGCCTTCCTTCCTTCAGGCTGAACAACCATAGTATGCTCAGATGCTCCTTGTAGACCTTCCCCAGCTCCATTGCACTTCTCTGGATGCACTCTAGCCCCTCTATATCCTTCTTGTTGTGAGCACAGGATTTGAGGTGTGGCATTTTGGGGAAAACAGAAACAAGTTATTTTTTAAAATGTATATTTCAAAAACTGTAGAAATATTCTCAGACTTAAAATGCTATTTCCCTGTTTCCACTTAAAATTATAAATTTTATACCAGCTAAATTTCTAACAAAACTAATTTGAGTCTGCACTACTAGTTATGCTTATATTTAGTGTTTGGAGTGAAATATGTTGTCAACAGCATTCCTTCCTTAATTTAATAGACAGTGGTTTTATCATCATTCTAACTGAGAAACCTTTGAGCTGGGAGGCTCTTTTGGGTAATATGACCACCAGAAATTAAAAAGGAAATGAGAAAAGGTTTGTATGAGATTTCAAATTCAATTGTGATGATGGAATCTGAGGACTGGAGAAGCTCCCAAGGCTTCTCCTCCTTCTTGGTCTCAGTGGAAGGTGTTTCTTAGCAGACTGACAGCCTCTTGCCTTGACCCCAGGAGGTGCCCAGTGTCTGGCTCTGGGGCTACCCAATGCCAGCTGTGATGATGGGACAGACCCTAGTGGTCAGGGCTTGTCCTGCTGACCCAGATGATCTGTGGGGTCCTGATCCCACAGAGCCCAAATACTCACAGCAGCTTGATATCCTGAGTCTTAACCCTCAGAGGTGCATTCTGAGGAGCTTTCAGACTGCTGAAGACATCATGTTCAGAATGTCAGGAAATAAAGAAGTCCAGAAGACACTGAGAAAGTTAGCTGGAGTAATTCTAAAATGTAAAAAAATCTGATTCATTCTTTTTCTTATTTAATAGTTTTTAAGTACACTCAGGACTTTGCAGTTCTGCTCAAGTTTTGGAATCTTTTTTTGTCCTCTACTTATTTTTTCCTTTGAAAATTCATCCCACTAGCAGACTAAAATTAAGCCTCCCTGACTCCCTGTTGTTTGCCATATACTTTTCACTTGAACATCTGCTTAGGGAAGAGGGATTTGGTGGACATTTTTTATTAATGTGGACTAAAGATGTGTTGGCACATGCAGTCAATATTGCTTTTGTTCACAAAGAAGTCCTTGTCTAAGTATCATTTAATTCATAGCAATTGGTAAAAATTAATCTGTCTTGCTCCTTGTGTTGCTGATCCCCAGCAGGGAGGATGGGTGGAAGAGGCAGATCCTGCTTTGGGTGTCAGGAGGAGGTTTTCCTCTGCAACAGGAGCTGCTGCTCCTACCTCTCTTGGATTCTGTTTCCTCCCTTCCTTGATGCAGAAGTCACTTGCCACTGCATTTATTTAGGCAGCATCATCCAGTTCTGAGTGAGTTTCTAAGAAGCATTTTTCCTAATTGTCATAGGATTCAATGAGAATGCAATTTGGAGGGTGGAGTTCAATTCTTCTGATTACAGAGTTTTACCCAAACCACTGGTAGCAGCAGGTTTAGAGAGTTCTCCTTTAGAGAGCTCTCCAGTAGAGAGTGATTGCCTTCTCTTCTTGGCCACTCTTTGCAAGGCCATAAGAGGTTTTAAATTCTCATTACAAGAAAGCCAAAATCAAGTATTCATCTTATTAAAGGCTTCAAATGTTTGTTTCCTTTGTGAAATTTGCATCAAAAGACCACTTACAAGTTATGAACCAAATCTGAGGTGTGACCTATATTGAAAGCTTTGGCAGTGAGCCTGCAGCCATACATAGGGGCAGCAGAGGACGTGCAAGCCACTGCCTTCTCAGAGTTCAGTAGCATCCATGGGCATCCCTTACCAAAACAGCCATGCTGCAACCCTCAGTAATGCTTGATGAGCCATACCCTTACTGAAACAACCTTTTTGTACTGGATGGTGCTGCAACAGGTTTTTTTGGTAGGCTTGGCCTTTTTAATACCCTGGAATTTCTAGACCAGTAAAGCTTTAGATTAAACACAGCTATAGCTTGAGTAAAAGCATTGTCCAGTTATCTGAATAATGAACTAGGCAAAAAAAAAAAAAAGTTGTGTATATAAATGTAGGTACACACTCATTACTGTATTGTTGCATCCACAAAAGAAAGTCCATAGAATAAGAACCTGTATAAAAATTGTAATGTGAACGGATTGCTGGATCTCTCAGTGCTTCACTTTGGTTTATCTGTCAAGAAGAGCTTTTGAGTTTGAGCTGGGCTTTGTTGGCACGCAGAGAATTGTATATATATGGTTGTATCTTTTGCTTTTCTAATTCATAATATATATAGAAAAACCCCTGTGAAGCTTTTATATTTTGTATGCCTGTGATGTGTTTCATAGTGTATCAAGTTTACAAAAGGCATATGGAGGTAGAAAGTGGTAATTACTCTACGTGTTATTGTAGGTGTTAAAATTAATTATGTCACAATAAATATGTAGGTTGTTATGAATTCCTGTTGAGATTTATAACTCATAATGCAATCATTTTTTTCTAATGTTTATTTCTTTTTAAATTGAAAAACATTTCTGTCTATACAGCATGTGCATTTTACATAAGTTGTCTTAGGAGTCTTTTTTTAAGGAAAAATTCTTTTGAAAAATTTTTCTGTGAGGATGAGGAGAAAATGTAGGAAAAGTGTGTGATCTGGGCAAGTTTTTCTTCTGTTTTGTGTTTTCTGATTATAGAAGAAACAAAATACAAAATTCCAGTCTCAACTGAGTGCTCAATTTTTTTCATCTGAAGTTGAGTCACTTTAAAAAATGAATAATAATTTTTAATGTGGGCTAAACCTCAAACGATTTTGAACTTAGTATGTAAATTTGTCTTCAGTTATAAAAAGTATCTTTGTCAGGGTTGAAAGATAGTTAAGAAAAAAACCAGGCACTTTGATACTTTTGCTTTTATATGTGCAGGTTTCACATTTCTAGTGTCATTATTTTAATTGTTTTGCCTTTATTCTAAAACAATACAACATTATCCCAAGTCATATCTTCATCCTTTTGGAGCCTTAATTTAAAACAGAATTTCTACACCATGGTGTAGAATCCAGCTACTTTTCTCAAATGTACTTGTAATAGCTTTTCAGTTAGCAGTCTTCTACAGCATGCATTGCCTATTTATTCTGCCCCAAATTCACTGGGGCATGAGATAAGAAATGACATCTCACCTCATCCAAGACAAATTCTGAATCCTGGGCCACAGTTTCCATTTTTCTTCTTCCACCCTCTTGACTAAATGCAAACTGCAACAGAAGATGGGTTGAGCAGTAAGAGCTGAAATCAATTCAGGCAGGGGACAGAATTGAAGGTCTTCTGTATTTTGACTGAATACCCAAAGCATTGCCCTAGTGGGTAATAAAAAGAACAAAATTGTAAAAGCAAAGAATAGAGAGATTTTTCATGGAACAAACATTATATTTCAGGCTACATTGAATTTGTACTGTGCCAGCTATAACTTTGCAGAGAACATGGGATTTAAGGACTGCCTTGACAGGCTATATACTATATATACACATATTTGGAAACCATCTCTCTTGAGGAGAGCTTGGAATGCAGAGACTTAGACAAAAAAGTATTTTGTCCTTGATTTTAAAAACAGCTAAGAGAGTTCCAACAGAGTTTAAAACCATATTTGTGTTTTAACATGAGTGGTATTTACGAATTTACTGAAATTGCTCCAAAGTGCTAAGATGCTAAGTTATGCAGAACATCTGTACTTTTAGGAAACAGAGAGAATATGGGTTTTGTTCTGATGTTTGTGTTTATACGAGCATTTTACAGTGATTGTTTACATGATTTGCCTCAGACAAAACTGTACAGAAATCCATATCATTGTTTTTTCCATACCATTGTTTTTACCTCCTATTTCCTATTTTTAGAAAAAACAACATTTGGAAAAATTTCTAGTTACTTCCATGTATGTTTTCTGAAATTTTTTGGCTTTTTTTTTGACAAAAAACACGTATGTGACATTTTAAAAATCAAGTTGATAATATTTTATTGGAGTTTCTATTTCATCCAGATTTCTACGACAGTTTGTTGTTGTTGTTGTTGGCTTTTTGTTTTTGTTTTTGTTTTTGTTTTTGTTTTTTGTTTGTTTGTTTTTAAAATATCATTCCTGAAAAAGAGTAGAAATTGATCCTATTCTTCATATCCCTTTAGGACAACTTATTAAAGCTGGAACATGTTCCCAATATTAGTTTGCCTACTTGAGGCTGAGGAAGAAGAATTAATTTTTTCTGAGGGTTGTCAGCACTGTTAAGGAGTATGCAGGCAGAAGATGGTGTGTTGGCATTCTTCTTAAAATATCGATATGCCATTTTGAACATCTTGAAAGATCTCTATTCTAGCTTGGATAATGTCACATGAACTGTAAGAAATGATTGAATGACTGTGAACAAAAGATTGAAAAAACTGATTCTGCCTTGGCTGTAATACTCAAAATAATTACAGCTCCTGACCTGAATGTGGAAATCCTTTCAAAAGTTTTGCTGGACGACTAAAGCAGAATATACATCTGCAGACCTTTATTTTCCTGACTGAAATTTCAAACATGAAGGCAATGCTTTTGGATGTGATTGTTTTAAACTCATGCATGAAAAACAGGAATAGTTACATTGTTGTTGCAATTTGTTATATTTGTTGTAATTCAAATGACATAGCAATAAGATTATAGATTATTTTATCAAGTAAATATTTGCATTGACTGCCCAAGAGACCTGCTAAACTCCATTGCTTATAGTTGACAGTAATATTGAAATTCATCCAATTAGTGAAAATAAACAAATTTATTGAGGCCACACATAATCTCAGGTGTTTTTATTTAGGAAAATTTGGTAAATGAAAAATGCTGGGAAAAGCCATTCTTATTACTGTGTAAACTGTATATGAGAGTGGGAGGGAAACACCTCCTCCAACACCTCTTAAAACTGAAATTTAGTGTTGCATCCTGTTTATAGCTGCTATGAACTGTTACAGAACTGTTATATAACTATTGTTCAAGTCATTGGCTGCTACATTTTCTCCTTTCAGGTCACATAATTTTCTAAATTTATGTTTTAGAGTCAGGTTTAAGATGCTGGATTTGTTTAAAGTTTAAGAACTATTAGAATGTTGTATTTTGTTGATTTAATTAATAAAAACCATATTAGGTCCTGATGTTTGTAATATTAATTGCCAAAATAATTGCTCTAGAGAGTCCTGTTCTCGGTTCACTCTTTGCTTCTCTATTTTCCTTCCAGGTTTTGTTGTACAAATAAAATTGCAGAGGCAAACTTCACCTATTTTCTTATTCACTTCATTGGTACTCATTACTGGTTCATGGTGTTGTGCCCATGATGCATGTTTGACCATTGTACACTCAACCACTGCATTTTAAAGAAACTAATGAGTTAGAGTTATTTTTCTCATATTGCTGAGATATTTAATGTGGAAAAGATGGTTATGTGCATGATGAGTTCTAAGTGAATGAGTTCAAGGGTTTTATGTAATGGCAATTTACTGAAATAATTGCTTTGTTATTCTGCACATAGTTAAAATAAATTGAAAAAATTATACCTACCTGATTCCAAACTGCAGGGATTTGCACAATTCTGTTAGACAAAAGTTACTGAAGTGGATAGTTTTTAGAATACCTGAGTGATCTACAAAAATTGAGGTTTTGAGAACAACATTTGTTTTCTGTGACGTGACCACTGAAGAGTTTTTTACTCGAAGGTTCCCATTTATCTTGATATTGTCCAGCTCCTCTACTTACTGGCAGCTCTGCCAAAGGACATTTTGTAGTGCTGGTGGAAATGACCATGTTTTTTGGTCGATTCAAAGACAAGAAAAGTGACTTGAAGTAGTCCTGAAAAAAAATCCTTCAGAAATATGGTATTTAATAGTTAAGGATTAGATCAAAGAGTGTTTGTTTCTGCACATTTTGTGTTTACTTGCTGGTTTTTACAGTACTTGTTAAGAAGGTAATGTACATTCTCATTTTCTTTGTGCCCACAGCTCTCATACAGCTACAGAAAATTACTAATGTGCATTGAGAAAAGGTATTAACAATTTTGATTGTTGTGTTTTTTTTTTTAATTACAGTTCATATTATGTAAATCAGTGTTCTGTATTTTCAGTTTCTCTCTCTTTATTTTTTTTGTCCAGATTCCACCAAGAAAATTAAGGATGTCTTAGAAGAATTCCATGGGAGTGGTGTGTTAGCAAAATATAATCCTGAAGGGGTAATTTTTTCTTGTTTCTTAATGATCAGAAATGGTGGGGACAATTTGCAAATTCTGCAGCCATTCTAAGCATTTGAAATAGAAGATTATTTATAAATCAGGTGTTTGGGATATTTGAAAATGTTTGGAAAGCAAAACACCAGGATGCCATATGATCTGGAATATCCCTATAGTCAGTTGGGTCAGTTATCCCAACTGTGCCCCTTCCCAAATTCTTATGTACCTTCAGCTGCCTTGCAGGTGGGCTGATGAGAAAAGGCCATGACTCTGTGTAAAAAAACTAAAATATCCCTCTGTTATGAACACTGTTTTGAGCACAAATCCAAAACATAGCTCCGTGCAAGCTACTGTGAAGGAAATCAACTCTATGCCAGCCAAAATCAGCACACAAGTCCTCTTCCCCTTCCCCCCCTACCCCCTACAAATAAAAACCAAACACCCAAAACACCTCCACAGCCCTTATAAGAAGATCAATATGGTTTTCAAGTCCCTGAAGACTGGAAATGTTAAGCATAATTTCAAAACTTACAAAAGTGAAGTCCATTACGTTTCTTTTTAAATTCTGTTTCGCTTGTATTGTTT
This sequence comes from Aegithalos caudatus, assembly GCA_013389925.1. Classification (NCBI taxonomy): domain Eukaryota; kingdom Metazoa; phylum Chordata; class Aves; order Passeriformes; family Aegithalidae; genus Aegithalos; species Aegithalos caudatus. Next base: position 14,677 of record WEIU01001710.1, on the reverse strand, counting down.
CTGGTAGTGGGATTTTCTGATGTTATGAAACAAAGAACTCAGCTGAAAAAAAGCTGTGTATGCACTGTATGTATTGCTGTGTATTGTCACTACAGATTCACCACTAGACAAAGTGTTCTGATTTGGCTGGAAGAAAAAGCCAGATTGTTTTCTTTTCTTATCCTCAATTGAAATTTGCATTTGCTTAGCACATCCTAGTAGCGTGATTCAGAACGTAGCTAAATAAAAACCTGTTTCAGTGATGTTTCTAATAGTAATATTTTTGATTGTGCTCACATTATGTGAAATTAAGGATAAAAACCTGTGCTAACCGTTATGAAAATTACTTGATCTAACATTTCAGGATGTAAAGTGCAAAAAATTTATTGACAATATATAACACAATGAGTTATAGCTTATTAAGTATTGAATAATCATTTTGAACTTGGCCAGGCATAATGCTAGTCATTTTAGTCAGTTTCAAGTCCCTGAACTGAGGGGAAAAAAAAATCAGTAAAATAGTGTGAGTTGATTCTGTAAATTATCATCTTAGGTTTCTAGTTAAGTACATTCACAGAATATAAATGGTTGGGAATGCTGTGATCATCCACAGGCTGTAGGATTTCCTTTACCTACTTTTTGTTAGAATATAGACATATTTTTGGTTTTGTTCTTTTTTTTTTAGGAAAATGTGAATTTCAGTCTATAATAGAGATTATATTATATAACTATTATATAGTCTTCTAATTATTTGCATATTTTCAGTCATCATACAACATATTCAGTTTTCTGAGGTGTATTTAAATATGTTTCCATATAGGTAACATACCTTCAAATTGTCAATTGGATGTAAACATGATTACCTGAAGTGGTGTGATTAGTCTCTTTTAACAAAGTCATTCTTCCAGTTTGGGGCTACATGGAAGTTGAGTTATGGCAAGATGGGTACCCAGGAAAACTGTTCTGAATGAAGCCAGGTGAATTGGCAAAACCTGTGCAAACTGGAATTAGTAAGCACAGTTGGTCTTGAGATAAGTCTGTGACTCTGCATGGTGTCTCCCTGTTCTTCATTTCACAGCTGTTTGCAGAATTCTACCAGTGTATTGAAACATCCAGAGCAGCAGAGTGCTCAGGGCAGGGAGCAGGACAGGAGGGGGGTAGGGGAAGAAGGAATTCATGACAGACACCCTGTGATGACTTCAATGTGTTCAGCAGGAATCAAGCTATTCATTACTCCTGGGTCAATAATGGATCTAGACTAACCCTGACAGGTTTTGTACATTGCTGCTCAGTGCTTAGACTTCAGGCAGTGCAACATAAAGAAAACATAGCTAGCAACAAATCTACTTTGGATCTAGTAAGATTTGTTAGCTCAAGGTTCATGCCATAAGCTGCTGAACTGGAAGCAAAGTGGCTGAAATTTCCTCTGGCACTGAGTGAATATTCTATTCTGACAAGAACTGCCTTTGCACAGGTGTGTCTAAATTTCTGGCATACATTCAGCCTGCTGTGTGTATAAACTCTTTACAGAATGATTTGCAAATTGATTTTATGTGGTTGGATGAGGACTCTGAACTGGATTTAAGTAAATGAGATGACAACAATTAACTGATTCAGCTGGCGTCAATCTTGGTGCAGCTATTTATTTCCATATATTCTGGACAGCGCTGCTGATTTGGTTTGTTTTTTTTTGTTTTGTTTTGTTTTATAGAGGACACCATCATATGTTCATTTTACCTTTCTCTTTTCTAGATCATTGTCTTATAAATTTTCCAAATGGTTTAAGTCTTACTCTACCAAAAGATGATGCCAGTTTTTTGCCCATAAACATGGGTCATAGACCAATGGCAAATTCAGCAGAGTGATGTATTTACTTAAATATTTACCTATATATTTAAAGATTTCAGGAGTTTATTCCACTCCATTGGTTCTATAGTGCAGTTTTTTTATCACAAGCTGATCTAATGGAATGAAAATAACTAAAGAAAAGCCATTGATATTCAGAATTTGCTACCTGAAATAATCTGGTTTGTTTTTACATTATTTTATATCTTGTTCAGTGAGTGGATTTTGGTATTAGGGGAAGAGGTGTACATAATTATCAGAAGGCTATCTATTATAGGGAGTTTATTTACGAAACTTTACTCTCTGCTTTCAATGTAAGGGAGATGCCTAAAATTTCTACGAATGCTACTGAACACCTGCCCTTTCATGTTCTTCTCTAAGTCAGTATCAAAGAGACAATTAAGAATGGATTTTATACATGGTAGAAGACACATAGATCGTCTAAGACCAGCCTCTTGGAAAGCTGCAACTGATAAATATTCTTTTCATCACTGAGATCTATTTATATTAATTTCATCCATTTCACTTTGAGGGGAGTACTGAATAGGTTGGCAAGAATTAGGAAAGCAGATAGAGCTAAAGATGAAAGTGTCTAAATGGGCTGTAAGTACACAGCATTGTGTACTGTAGTCCTAGTGTTGTCATCCTTTTAGAGTGCATCCCAAATTTTTGTTTATGTTTTGTTTGGTTTTTTGTTTACAGAGGAGTCCATTGGCTTTCTTGGCCACCTGGACATACACTGGCCTACATTCAGCTGGCTGTCAGCCAGCATTCCCAGCTCCTTTTCTGCTGGGCAGCTTTCCACACCATTTTCCCCAGCCTGTGGAGCTGCCTGGGCTCACTGCAAGGGCACGGACCTGTGACTTGGCCTTGTTGAAGCTCACATCACTGACCTTAACCACTGATCCAGCCTGTCCAGATACTTATGCAGAGCCTTCCTATCCTCAAGTAGGAAATCAAAGGTCTTGCCCAACAAGGCATCATCTTCAGACTGACCAAGGTGCACACCATACTTTTGTCCAGATCATTGATAGAGGTATTAAACAGGACTTGGTGAGTCCTGGGAAACACCACTTCTGACTGGCTAAAAACTGGGTATAGCTCCACTGACTAGGCCCAGACACCTGGCCAGTTTATTAGCCAGGAAAAGGTGCACCTGTCCAAGCCATGAGCAGACACTTTCTTCAGGAGACTGCAGTGTTAAAGGCTACACTAAAGTCCTTAGCAGTCTTTTCCAGCCTTAATAATAAGGATTCTGCAGAAGTCCCAGTAGGAAATATCCTCATCTACTGAGTGGGTCACATTATCATAAGAAGGAGTTTAGGTGTCAAGGACCAAGTAGTCAAGCAGGATCTGCCTCTATCAGTCCTGCAGAGCTGGCCTGATCCCCTGGTGCTCTTGTATGTGCCATGTGGTGGCACTGAGGATCACCTCCATGACCTTCCTGCTTGAATTTTAGAATATTCAGTTCTGATAACTGAATTCAATTTCATTTACAGCTCTTCCTGGTAACAGTTTTTATGCTTTTTTAAAGTACACATGGAGGAAAGACTAACATTATATCTACTTATCTTTCTTGGTTTTCTGTCATTGCATGTTTAGAAATAAATTGCTTGCACTGTCTAATAAAGACTAGAAAGCTGACTTAGAACCATTTTCCTTACTTATGTGCTAATGCAAGAAAATGGATAGTCCATCTGTCTTAAACCTGCTCATCTAAATCACTAACCTTTCACTAAAAGTATTTCTATGATAATAACAGAGCTTGAGTGTTACGACACTGCACTAATGTATGTATGTTCTTTCTTTCCTTGCATGTTTTACAGAAACAAGATATACTTAATCAAGTAAGTAATGTTATTTTTTTTCTTTCTTTATGCATAGGTGCCATATATTTTATTTTGTAGGCTTCCATTCAGATATACTTATTAATAAATACTGCATGTGGCTATTCTTTCAGTTAATAGAATAATACTTAAATCTGAAACCAGAATGCATTCCTTTTCTCCTGACAGGATTTTTCACTGCGTGAATTTCATTTTTGTCATTCACACTACATAATTTTACTAACATTAATTGAGTTGAATATGAGAAATAAGAGCAAGTAATTGACTTGTTCCATACTTGTCACAGAAATTTCGCTCAACTGTGAGTACTCATAATGGTCTATATTATTCTGAAATGATAAGAACACATCTCAGGAAAAAATATTAAATACTGATTTCTGTAACCATATAATACTATGTATATGTAGCAGGCTTAAAATTGCAGATTTAATGATTTGAATAAGGCTTATACTGTGCTTTAAGCAATTGTGATTTTGCAGCAATTGCAAGAGAATGGTTAAAATGCTGATTATCAACCCAAGAAGCAACATCAGTAGCCTAAAACCAGGTATAAAACTAAAATGAAAANGAAAAAAAAAAAAAAAAAAAAAAAAAAAAAAAAAAAAAAAAAAAAGGGAAGAAGGACTAATCAAATGAATCAAATGGACTAGTTTTTTAAGTGACCTAGTTATTCTTTCTTCGTAACACAAAGGTGTTAAAAAGCTCCAGCTCAGCTGTTCTGGGAGGAGGCAGCCAGAACATGAGAACAATGAGAAAGTCAGGAGAGTGAAAGGATTACTTTTGTAGGATCCCCTCACTTTCTAGGGTCAGAGGCCAGTTGAGCTTTTGGAGATGTGTTAGTAAGAGCAGAACTCCCTATTCACAATAGGACTTTGTTCAGATGACCAATGTTATTTATTTAATTTTTTTTTAATAAGCTAACAGAATGACTTCAGAGGGTCCTGAAAGAGGTTTCAACATTAAAGCAGTGTGTCTGTGACCAATCTTGAGTGTAATCTCATTAGTATTTAGCAAATTACTCTGTCAAATGAGTAGGTGAATAATAATAAAATCAACAAACTAAATGAAATTTGGGAATTAACATCACACTGGAAAGGCTTGGTGATGTAATGGACTATAGTAACTGAAATGAGATGCACATGTGGAGAGTAGAGTAGTGTTGTACCCTAGTCCAGCTGGCATTGTCAGATAAATTGATGTGTACATACTTGGTCACAAGATGAATGCAAAGTATCATTCTGGTTTAGTCATGAAGAGGAAAAGGATGTTACTGGGACGTTGCAATAGTGTTCCTGTGGCCATGGAAGTCTGGAAAGACAAAACTTGTAAAGGTAGTGTCCTAGGCCCATTGATGTAAGTGGAAAATAGTTAATATTTTAAGTACACAGGAATATGGTTTGAAAGAATATTTTGTGTTCTTTACTTCAGCTATGTTCTTTGATGGGACAGAAGATATTAAATTACTGTAAAGATCTTGCTTTATTATAATACATTTAGTGAAGTATTTCTACTACAGATAGGAAGATTTAATTTTCAATAAAAAATGTTATTGCAGAAATCACTTCTTTCTACTTTTCCCCAAATGATGGGATGAAGTGAACTTAAATTGGAACTAATTTACAGAAGGTTAGTAGGATGTGCAGAGTTGTAGCATATATAATGTAGGAGAAGCCTGTCCCTCACATGAAAGAAGTTTAAATTGTATATTTCTAGCTACAAAAGAAAAGAATATAACATCTTGTGTGCCTCATCAGTAATAGACTTTAGGTTTCAGATACTGGGTACTCTGTTTTTCTGGCTCCATGGGCAGAATTTCTAGGGAGAGCTTTCTGGATACCTAGAGAGTTGGGAATTGTGCCAGACAGAGATGCTGGCAGTCTAGCTGTGAGCCTGCTTTCTGTGAAGTGTGTTGAAGGCATCGAGGTGTTAAATATTTCAGATAGTCAATTTCTGTTGCAAAACCATTTCATTTTGAACATATTTTATTATCTTTACTGGTCTTTCTCTATCTCCTTTTGTCAGTTTGTGCTACCAGTGCTAATCTCCCTCTTTGATATCCTCCTTTCCTTTTGATACACTTCTCTGCCTTAAGAACTTATTTTTATCCTTTTTTTTCCCTTACATTATTGTGTTGCACAGTACCTTATGTTTAAACTTCATGAGCCTATTATGACTTTGATTGACATGTCACACGCTAAAAAAGACAACCTAAAGAGCTTTAGGCAGACTAGTTATGATGGGGAGGGTGTTATTTGTTTGTTTTCATTATGAAGAACAATATATTGTTTTGTGTTTTTTATTGGGTTGCCTTCAGCTATGCTTGATTCACCTACATGGTAGCATCGAAATAATGTTTTGCACAGGGAAACAAAATATAGCAAAAATCCTTTAAGTCATAATTTATTGCAGGAATTAATCAACAAATGGAAATATCTTGAAGTCTTCTTGTGCAATAGAGATACTGATATATATATATATATATATGAATGTATACATGTATAATTGAGCAGATGCCACTGCTCATATCCTTTTAATTCTTTCTAAGCTATACTTTTAAATAGTGGTGAGGAGAAAGTGAGTCTTAGGTCAATTAGTATAGTTCCACTTTTACAAAAATCTGTACATTTACTTAGTATAAAGTGGATGTAACTTGTTGACAAGTGGAACAGGATATTTTAAACCTATTTGTATTGGTGTATGTTGTTATTCCAAGTGAAGGTTCCAATTAGGCTCAGATTCTGTTAAATCTCAGCAAACCATTCATTCATTAAGTCAAAGTTTATTAATTTGTATT
>WEIU01001709.1:1716-13517 GCA_013389925.1 Aegithalos caudatus | reverse complement strand
AAAAAAGTGATGTCATTCATATGTCTAGTCTTTAAAGGATAGACTTTTCCTTCCTTAGATTTGCATTTTAAAAAGCTAAAGGCACTGATTTCAAGTGTTCAAAACTTCCAGCTATACAGATTTCTAGATTATTCATGCACCTGATAGAAAAGCAGGCTTTGTTTTATGGTTCAATATCCAGAAATTCTTCAAATGATTTTTCAGAACTATTGTCAGGGCTATGTTGAGACTTCATCAAAATTACATTTTTGCAATGAATGGAATACAAGTTTTGACTTTTAAAATGTTTTTTTTTTTTTAATTATCTTCAACTGTAGCTGCTGAGCTACCTAAAATCGTGCTTAAATGTAATTTCTCTGTGTTTTGGTCAAACACTGTGCTGAACAATTGCTCCCAAAGGCCCAAAGGTGACCTCAGGTGTAAATTTCCTTTCTACTCTGTCCAGCTACTTCAGTCTTTCTGAGTGAGTGGGGTGCATCAGGGGTTGATATTTTGGTTTTGTATACTTACAAGGTCTCCTTTCATAAATGTGGTCAATATATTCCTCAAAACCACATGTCCCATGCTGTCACATCAGTTTGCTGTACTCCCCTATTGTTGTACACCTGGACCCTGTAACTGGCATAAAGAAGTTATAAACAACTCATAATTGTATGAGTGCTGCTGTATGGTATCCACTCTCCTACTGCAAGCAGATAATAAGGAAAAATTTCCAAGGAGCATCATCACTTTTTTTTCAGGTTTTGGAAGTAAAAACTGCACAGATGTTGCTGCCAACCTGCCTTCCACACTGACAGAGAATACACCAAAAAATACCAAAAATACACCCCCCTTCACAGGTTAAGGAGGTGAACTTCTTCTCAAGCAAGGCTGGCAAAAAAATCTCTGGCTTTATCACAGAATGACCCAAGAAGTCCTCATCAGAGCAATCCCTCACCATGTATTAACAAGTATATATATGTATATATAGAGAAGCTGAAATATGTATAGAAGACTACTCAAAAAACCAAGCACTACACAGAAGTTATTATTTAATTTAATTTCTATCACTTCTATAAGCAACTGAAAATTTGTCCAAAAGTAATGAAAAAATCATCAGAAGGCCTGAAATGCTCTCAGATTGCACTTTTAAAAAAATTTAAATACAACTTATTGGATACTCAGATTAATTTTCAAGGAAGATTCTGTTATCCATTAGAAAGTATTTACATGAAGATGAGAGATGATTTGTTTAAAGAGTCGAGGATGTGTCTGAAATCAAAAAAGATAGAAATTTTAAAAAAGCAGAAATATGTCAAAACAGAAAAAGGGGAGGAGCACTAATTCTGGTGAGTTAAAAATAGAATTTTAATGTCATATGTCAGAAGTAATAGTCCAGATGTAAGAAAGTCTATGAGGCCAAGAGGTGATTGAGATGTAAAAGGAACATGGGCCATTTTCATAGGTGAAAATCTATTCTGTTTCAATATCCAAGCAGCTTTTGATATGGTTCCTTATTGAAAATTCTTAGAAGTAATTACATTGTCATGGGATTGTATAGATTAAGAGTCAATTGAAAAATAGAAAACAGAACAAAAATATCTGGCTGGAGGAAAGGTTATCAGCACAGACCTACAGGCTTCCTGTGGTGTGGCCTGTGCTGCATGACAGTAGTAAATATACAGGAAAAATGCAAGGTTACCAAGTTCCCCTAAAGTCACTCTTATAGTCACATCAGTTCTGAAATGGCAGACATCAAACAGCTGTGTCACATCATGAATCAGAGTGCCATGGGCAATGTGCCCAGCATTGCAGATGGTGTGTCCCATTGGCTTCTCTTCAGAGAACTAGTAGCCAGTTTTTCAAAATATATTGGCATATAGTCTCCTGGCATAGGCAAACAAAAGTTATCTTTAAACTTGAAATTTCCATCTGACTAAGTGAATCTATACAAAAACCAGTGATCTCTTACAGTCTTTCTTGCTTATAATGCTTAGAGTGTCTTGTATGATCAAATTTACATTTGTGGAGTTAATATTTTCATGAATAGGAATAACTGTCTGTAACTTTACAGTTCCTAACATAGAAGGTTCTTCAAAATCTGGATGCATGCTTGGTGTCCTGTGTCCAAACTTAAACATGTTGCAGCTCAGGTCTCAACCTGTGAGTTAATCAGCCAATATAAGCAACGGTGGAAGCAGTCCATGCTGGCTGGCACGTAGCCATTGCAAACAGTCAAAAAAATATTTCTGAAATTTGCCCTCAGATGCAAGCCAGTTTTTTCTTGCCAACACTTATTGGAATTAGGTGTGACTTTAGCATGAGAAACGTATTTTGCAGGTTAATTAGAAAATAGTGTCTTAATTTCTTCCCATTGGATTTTCCTTACATACTGCTACTGCATAAAAATGCAACATGTTCAGTCTGGAGAAAAAACAACCATTAAACATGTAGATTTTCTTATAAGGATTTCACAAAAAGCAAGGAAAAGAAGTAAGTTCCTATGACTTAATCTCAAAATTTTACCCAAGGGGTTAACTAACTGTCTTTCAACACTGACTTCCTCCTTTTTCACTATGGACAGTTTATTTTCAGATGGACTGAAGATGGTGAAACAAATGTAAACAAAAGAGAATTCTGAAGCTTTAGTGTGCCATTTTGTTACTTAAATTAAGTAAACTTCTAATAAATTACTGTCAAGTTCAAAAAGAATTGCATTTATTCCTTCGTGACCTTTTGTCAAACTGTGTATAATTCTGCTTCCTGTACAAGAGCCACCTGCACAGATAAGCCTTTTTGCATGTCTATACTCATTTGGAACAAAATAATTCAAACCGGTTTTTGAAGCATAGTTCTAGCTTTTCTGATTTTTTGGCGCTTTCAATGTTAAATTAAAAAAAAAAAATCTGAAAACATATTAGAATTTCTAGAGTTTACTGTTGCTCTGAGTCAGTCACATTTTTAAAAGCAGGCATATTTATAAATTGGTTTACAGGTACAATTATCAAAAAAGATTATGTTCCCAATAAAAAGGAGAAAAGGCAAACCAAGGAATGCAGATGGGCAAGAAAAAGATGAATGATCATATATCATGGCTACTATTATTACTGTGATGTTTGTAACCATCATCATAGTAGGAGGCATAAAAAAGTTTGCAGTGATGTCTATTGAGTGGGCTGACACAATTTTATCTGATGATCTGAGAGACCTACATGTTTTTTCATGACCCGCGATATTAAGAGTGATTTAAACACAGAGGAGACAAATCCAATGATATTATCTATATGAGCTGGACCTCCTCAAAAACACTCAGGATTCTGACCTGAAGAATCAAGTGCATTTTGATACATTTTTCTCTCTTTACTGCATTCAATTCCAGAAACAGCACTATAGTGTTGTGGTATGAATATTGTCTGAAGAGATATCAGATTCTAATGGGAAATTCAATATCTAAAATTTTACACTCTAATGCACTTCAGCATGAAAATGTGTTATGATATCATATAGGCTCATAACTTAAAAGCAAGAACATCTCTAGGAGTTTTTAATGGGAACCTGTAGGCTTTCAGGTTTTTATTGACCTTTTTAGATGCTTATGGATAAGCATAGTTTGGCCAGAAAAAGAAATTGCTGAAAGATTTTACAGTTTAATCATTCAGAAAACTCTAAAAAATAGAATATGGTTAGAATATGGTGATATATAACTTAAGGCCAATCTTTAAGGCCACTTAAGGCAAGAGGTCTTCATCACAGTACGTAGGAAATCAAGCAAGGAAGGGCAGAAAACATAATGGCTGAAGAAACCTGCTCCTTAAAGTGAGAAGAAAGAAGGAAATGTACAGCCAGTGGAAGCAAGGGCATGTGGCCTGGAAGACTATACAGATATAGTTAGGATATGTAGGGATGGGATCAGGAAAGCTTGAGGCACAGATGTAATGGGACATTGCAAAGCATGTGAACAATAACAAGCAGCAATCCTATAAATATATAGGTTAGAAAATAAAGCTGTGTAAGACCTCCCCCACTGTTGAGGGTTGAATTTGTTTCTCTTTTACTGTGGGAATTTTGTCCCATCAGTTGCTAAGTAACTAATGGCTGGGCACTTATGGGTGCTCATGAGGCTGGGCAGGAAAAGGGTNCACAGTGGGACCGGACTGCCTCGAGCTTTTGTGAGAACAAAACTCTTAAGGTCTCGCCTTGTTTCTTTTTTTTCTGTTTGGTATTTTTTTTCTGTAATAGTTACTGTTTTGTTTGCACTGTTATAATATTAGTAAAGAGATTGTTATCCTTTCCATAATTTTGCCTGAAAGCCCTTAATTGCGAAATTATAATAATTTGGAGGGAAGGGGGAGGGGTTACATTCTCTACTCCAGGAAAACTCCAGTTTTCCTGGACAGATACCTGTCTTCACAAACCAAGACACCCACCCCTCTATCCTGATAAATGGGAAGGAAGAACAGGTGGCAGAGAACAAGGCTGATGTACTGAAAAAGTCTTTCACCTCAGTCTTCACTGAGTGTCAACACAAGGCAGACCTGTTGGAGAGGGTCTAGGTGAAGCCACAAAGATGATCAGGGGGATGGAACATGTCTCCTATGTAGACAGACTGAGAAAACGATTCAGTCTGGAGATGAAATGGCTCTGGAGAGATGTCATTACAGTACAGCCTTACAGTACTGAAAGGGGGCTTATAATGAAGGCAGAAAGCAACTTTTTACAGAAGCAAGCAGTTGTATGATAAGGGGATTTGGTTTTAGTCTAAATGAGAGGAGATTTAGATGAAACGTTACAAAGAATTTTTTTACTCAGGGGATGATGAGGCACTGGAAGTGTTGCCCCAAGAAAATGTGGATATCCCACCCCTGGGAGAGTTCAGGGCCAGCCTGAATTGAACCCCAGTTAAACTAATTTAGTGGGTGACATCATTACCCATGGCAGGACATTGGAATCAGATGATCTTTAAGGTCCCTTCCAACATAAACCATCTTTTGATTCCATGATTCTACAGAATGATGGAAAGTTCCCACAAAAAATGTAAACAAGATTGGTTAAAAATGAGAGGACAGTTATAATTGTTACTTTTGGAAAACAAACAAAAATAAAAGTTAGAATTAGGTGATTAGGTTTCTCAGTACAAAGAAACCCAAATCAAACAAGACATTTATTTGAGCCACAGCATATAAATCATAATGAGAAATTTTTCTCAGGAAAATCTTTGATATTCACTTTGATAGAAATATTAGACCAATGCTAATTGGATTTAAATGTTATTTCATAGTCACTAAAAATTAAGCTGCCAGTTCACATTATGTTGGTTGTGCGAATATCATGCTGTCCCTGGAGCTCACATGTAAAGCCCCATAAGAAGAATGCACAGTGTAAACTCTACCCTGAAGTATAAATATACTGGTCCCTATAAATAGATGACATCTCCCCCAATTAACATTATTTGCAAGGATGCAAATAATGTTAATTGTTGTAATCAAATGAGGCATAAATAAATAAATTTATATTTAATAATTATGGTTTTTTCACTTTGGACTCTAAATGGTCAATCTGCATAAGGATGTAAAAAAAATTATTCCCAAAAATGATGTTGTAATCAGAAATTTTGTGCTCTTCTCCCATTTTCCAGTGGGAAGAGAAAAACAAAAGGTAATTTCGTTTCATAATTCTCAGTGTAAGAAAAGTAGGGAATTTCAAAAATAGAATCAATTACATACAGTTGGAAATAATGAAAAATGATACTCAAAACTTCCTACAACACGTTTTAAGATTTCAGGTGGATATTTCAGTGAAGTTGCAACAGGATGAAGAATGAGAATCTGGATGAAGCTTCTTGTTATCTTTATGTGTCAAGCAGTTCATTTTTTAGTTCCCAAATACAGCTTCAAAAAGTTCTTCCCTGTCAAAGACCTGTATTTATGCTTTATTTGTTGCAATATCATTTAATAGCCTACTATTCATCATTTCCTTCTTCATAACTTTCTGAAGCTTCTTCCAACTCTCTGTCTAAGTCCATGCAAAGTTTGAAAGGCAAGATGAGATAAAACACATTCACAGGCCGTTGGGTAGGTGGGACCACCATCCACCTAGTCAAATAGCACCCAGCTGTTTACAGTGATTATCATTAGTCAGGAGTTAATCTTTCATGGTAGAGTATTGCTCACACACATAACACATTGCCATAGCACATTCCAGCACCACGCCATTCTAAAGGGGCACCTGCTTTTGGCACTGTGGGGAAAGCAGCACTTTGTCAAAAGGAAGAAAGGTTGTGGGATAAGATTGTAGCTGTCCTTTTGGAAAATTGCGGGTCTCGTAAAAGTACTTGTGCAACATTCATAATTCTTTGTTGGTCTTTGACTGGAGTGCCTTTTGGCCAATGTAATCCAGCGTGTTTGCCATAAATGTGGTTTTAAAACTAGATTAGGTATTCTTTTGATAATTTTGCTGGTGGCACAGATTCTTCCTATGTTTTTGTCAAGGAATATAATTGAACAGAAGAGACAATAAGAAATCAACAAAAAAAAATTCAAATATAACCATCCATAAAAATAATCTTTTGAATTTAGAACGTAATGAACATGAGTGTTGCAGAAGGTTTCAACTTATTTAGTTGATTGTATTTAAAGCCCATGTCCCCAAACCATAACTAAACTGTCACCTGTCACATTGAAAGTGATTTATGTTTTCCTGAATTTGTTTGATTCAATATATTAATTTCTCTAAGTACTGTTCCTCTAACAATTTTTTCATAGACTGCCTGCCATGATACTGATTGTCTTAAACATTCTAAAGATTTTCAATAAAAAATGAAAAAAAATTGTTACATTTAAATTTAAATATATTTAAATTAAAAAAAAATTAAATATATTGATAACATTATTTTCAAATATATATAATTATTGCAGTATTGGACCAAAGAAGAAAATTCTATTAAAGTACTAATTAAATTCAAGTACTAAGAAATTTTAAGATAACACTGGGCTCATCTCTGCAGGATTGTACTGAAAAGCTGAATATTTTCCTGAGATACATCTTTAATATTTCAGTTTTTTGGATGGCCTCCAAGAAATTGCTATCTTTTTAGGACAAATCACTTTTCCTCCTGACTGCAGAATACACCTTTTTTTCTTGTGAAGGGTCTGTTTATAACTATGGGTTAAACATTTCACAATTAATTAATGTTTTTTTTATGCTGCTTTGCATACACTGGACATTATACTTGTACTTCCTTGGAAAGCTTGGGTGAAAACGTCTTCTTCCAGGGTAGTAATGAAATCTTTATTCCTTCAACAATATTACATAAAATAGGTCTCCAGCTCAAGAACCTATGCTTAAAGTAGAAGGATAATGAGTCTTGATTTAAAAATAGATCTAATGAAGATTTTAAATACCTGGAAGTTCATGCTGCAACACATCACATTTAGGTACAGTTAAATATCTCATTAAATTGAGACTAGGCTGGTGAATGCTTGTTACTTTTGCTACGTATTACTTTCAAGCATGCTACCTAAATAATATATTTATTTCAGCAATAAATAAGTGTATTTGTTATATTTAGAGAAGGTTCAGATATCAATGAAGTGTAGGACACAGAAGACACAGATAAGAATCTGCCTGGAACAACATGTGCCCGATGGTAGATCCACTTGTTTTCAGAGGTGATGTGTGCATCTCTTCCTGCCTCGATCTATATCCCAGAGACCTGCCTGATAGATGAAAACAGCATTTTCTTCTAAGAAATTAGGAGAGTCTTCTTGGTCTTCTAAAGCAGAGACATTGTGCTCAGGCATGATGAGTATTTGCCACAGAACCAATATGCTGCCTGCCTCTCTGTCACCTATACTTTACCACAGTAATTGTACCACGTGAGCTGACTAACTGGTGTTCGTGTGGTTCTCATGAGCCCACTGCTTGAGCTTGTGCAGGTCCCCATGGATGGCACCTCATCCTTCACATGTACAATATTGTAACTTGTATTGAAAAATTGAGAGTGTAAATCTGGAAAATGTTAGTTCTAAGATTAAAAATAGGTGTGACATGGTAGAAGTAAGGTAAGAAGGAAAGGAATGTATAATGTATATTTTTTCATTTATTTTCCTTCCACTTATTGCCAAATTCCTAATTTAAGGATGAAGAACTACTCATAGAAAATATATTTCATTAATAAAAGGGTTGGTGATCTTCTGAAATAACCTTTTTTTCCTTGTGAAAGATCAGTGGTGTGAAAAGTCATCAACACGTGTATGTATAGTTTTGTCATCCACAAGTTTCTCTCTCACCTTGTCCTTTAAGTTCAGTGGAGAAAAACAAATGCAAAACAAGTATGTCAGACAAAAAATATGTTGGTTGTACTTACTTCACATATACCAGAGTTACTACCTCTTTCTAAAAATGTGCTCCCCTAGCTCATAGAACCATAGAATTAGCTAAGTTAGAACAAAACCATGAATATTATCATAGTCCAACTCTCAGCCCTGCATAAGACAAGACTTCCCAAGAGTCACACAGTGTGCCTGAGAGGGTTGTCCAAATGCTTCTTGAACTCTGTCAAGCTTAATGCTGTGGACCCTGTCCTGGAGAGCCTGTACCAGCCCAACCACACTCTGGGTGAAGAACCTTTTCATGATATCTGGTCTAAATCCCTCCAAACTCAGCTTCAAACCATTTTTTTCAGTCCTTTCACAAGTCACAGGAGTGAAGAAATCAGTACCTGCCTGTCCTCTTCCTAGCACAAGGAAGTTGGAGACTTCAGTGAAGCCTTCCATCGGTCTCCTCCAGACTGAACAGACCCAAGTGCTGTCAGTTGCTCCTCATACAGCTTCCCCTTCATCATCCTCATTGCCATCCTTTGGACAGTAATTGTTCCTCTGGCACCCAAAACTGCCTCCAGCACTTGAGGTGAGGCCACCCCAGTGCAGAGCAGAGCTGTGGAAGCCTGTGGGTCTGCTAGGGGACTTCCTGGGCCTTGGAAGACACTCCCCTAGACCTTAACCTCTCCTATGGACCCCCTGTTTAACTGACAGGTTGTCAATCAAACCCAGTGCCACACCCCCTGTTGGGCCATTGGCCATTCCTTACCGTTAGATGACCTTGTATGGTCAGATTTCTAGCAGTTTCTCTGTTCTTTGTAACCTCATTGGTTTGTACCCCTGTCCGTTTACCCTCGTGTTTCCCTATTGGTTGTTGTACACCCTTCTCCCATCCACACCTTTTAGTGATTGGTTGTTACTGTTAGCTCCACTCCTTTCTACCCACATATAAGCCCGGGCCCTCTCTCTGTTGTTGCCTTTTGCCTCTGGACCTCTTCACTGCAGCTGTAATAAACCCCCCTGGATTTCTGCACAAAGGCCCTTACCAACCCCTGTCATCAGCAAGTTACCTCTGGTGTGTGTGGGTGTGTGACTGCTGTGTATCTCCCTGAATGCCTTCCTCTGGGAGACACTTTTGGGAGGTTGCAGGAAGTCACCACTGCAGGAAGCTACACAGAGTGGGACAATTCCCTCCCTTGCCCCCTGGCCCTGCTGTGCCTGGTTCCCCCAGGACACCCTTGGCCCTCCTGGCTGCCAGGGCACTGCTGGCTCATGTTCAACTTCCATGGACCAGGAGTCCAGGGCCCTTTCCATGGCACTGCTCTCCAGCCTCTCATTCTCCAGTCTATACATTCATCCAGCATTGTCCCATCCCAGGTGCAGAATCTGGCTCTTGGCCTTGCTCAACCTCATGCAGCTGGCGATTGTCCACCTCTTTGATTTGTTAATGTCTCTCTGCAGGCCTCTGTCCTTGAGGGAGATGACAGCTCAGAGTGCACGTATGCTATGCACAGGATATAATTCCATGAAAGCCATTTTAACTGTAACCACCAGTCAATAATTTCAGGGCACATTAACTTGCACTCCAGCAGTTGCATCCAGGCTAAGATTTCCTTGACATTTGATGGTACTCAATACAAAATTCTCACATAAGGCTATATCATAACTGTGGCTTTATTATTCCCCAGTTGTTAACAGATAGTTCATTTTTTCCCAGGACTTTTCAAGAGACACAAGCTAAGTTGATAGTTCCATTTTTCTCATTCATTAATCTATAGAGTGTGCAGTTCTTCCAATGCTGGTTGTGTTTTATGAGCTCTCAAAGGTATCTGTTAAGAGAACGAGATTGTCTCAGACAGTCTTTCAATTAACCTAGGATATTTCTAAGAAGCACTTTCTTCTGTGCTTTTTTTCCTTCATATTCAGAAAATTTACTCTCAGAATTTGTCTAAATTAAGGGGGTGAGAAAAGGATGTTGGTTGAAGCACAATCAGCCCCTGATACCACCTTGGAAATTCTGAAAATTACCAAATGCAGACATAGACTGTTGTGGCTGTTAATTTAAACTTTTTTGTTGTGTTAAACAGCATCACTGCTGTGATTCCATAATGGGGTAAAACAGTGTTAAACCAACAGATTGTCTTTTGCTTTGCCAGCCCCTTCCAAAGGACTTATAGGAAGTCAGTCATCTAGCAGTTTGTACACAGGTAATTAGCAGCATGCAAAATTCATATTTGGATTTTTAAAAGACTCTGAGACAGCTCTTGGCAGGCATCTTTTCATCTTTTCACAGATCCATTGCAATTCCACTGAAAAAACAGTGAAACCACTTCTGACTTATGGACTTTAAATAATAGTATTTGTACAATTTCAGTTAAATTTTACAGCTTTTAAGGTACTTTCCCTGTGGAAATGATGGCTACATTAATCTGTCCATTTTCAGGGCTCTGTAATGTGCTCATTCATATTCCCAAGCTCTTGACTCAGAGTGTGGCAATAAAAAGCATGTCTAATTTATCCCAGAATAAAGAATTTTACTTAAGGCAGATTTTGCCACTCATATGTAGGCTGTCTGCAACAACATTTAATTTACATAAAGGTCCCCAGGAGAATTATTTTTTATATACCTCCTTTACTTCAAAATATAAGATAAACATCTGCATAATATCTTTTGTCCCATGTATGGCCCAAAATATGACTTCCATTACGTTCATGTAAATCAAATGCAATTAAAAGATATTTTACCTGGACATAAAAAAAATATTTAGTGCTTAACAGAGTGTATCTATCTAAAATGCAGAAAGAAAATACTATCCAAAAAGTAGCAGCACGTCATGGGACCACTTCATAGTCACACAGGGGCTGACCTGTCAGCCAGCTGCCAGGAAAAAAGCATATTTTTCTTATGAGATCTGAAAGCTTTTCCCTTGGACAGTGTGTGCATTAGTGTGCACCCATATCACTGCTCGGAACCATTTTTGACATTTTAAAATAAATATCTTTTTAAACATGGAAATGTATTTTTAAAAGTTATTTCTCAATGTTTTTGGAATAGTGTAAACAGGATAAATGAATAAGTGGTTAGTTGTTGCTACTTGTGAAGCTCTATACTAACATGAGAAGGAATCATTTTTCAGTTGGATCTCAGAAAGACTTTTGAGTATATAAGAAATATTACAGCAAAATAATAAATTTACAGGAAATCCAGTATTTTTTGAAGTTCTCAAGGAAGTTAATAGAAAAATGCCTAAAATACCAACATATTATTCGACAGCCAGTGGATCTTCAGAAATGAAGGAAAAAAGACAGGGGAGGAAAATCACAAAAAAAATTCTTTAGAGAACAAGAAAAACAGAATCCAAAATTCAACAATAAACTATGATGGACAAAAACCTAACAATATTTGATGTACAAAAACAAAATCTTTGTAAAATCTTCTCACTTATGAATGAAAATCCAGAACATTCAGACTTACACAGTGAAAGGTAAATTCTATGTATGACA
>WEIU01001708.1:1231661-1254467 GCA_013389925.1 Aegithalos caudatus | reverse complement strand
AGATTCAGTGTATATTCAGAATGCTTCAGCAGTATCTTGCACCCCAGTTCTGGCAGGGAACTGCACTCCTCAAATACAGGCACACAAATTTCACCTCCTCATACCACTTATAGGACTGACTTCTTAAAAAACCTTACTTCAAGTTTTGCTAGCTTAGGCAAAAGAGGTCTCCAAATGCATATTAAAAATCAAATGGCTCTTCTATCCTCTATTTCTGTAGTCTGGTTTACACTACCTCAAGTGGCTAACAAATTGAAGAATATGCCATAAGTAATTTAGGCAGAGATAAAACTTCAAAAAGTGACATACCAATGATTTATACATGATATTTGAAACACGGAATTAAAATAAGAAAATACATTGCGAATGTATTGCACTGTTGCAATACATTGCCAATGTTTTCCACTGTTGGCTCATTTTGACTTTGCTTTAGAATACTTTTCTCTGAAACAAAACTTACACAGAAATTACAAACAAATTTTATCTAGAAAACTTTGGAGGAATGTCACAGTGGGACATGAAATAAAGACACTTGACTCCAGTCACCAGGCAGAGGAAAATCAGAAGGCTTTATTTACAATTCATTCAGCCTTTTCCTAACATGCTGCACTAAAAAAGCACATTATTGGTCCTTAGGATTGGCACCACTCTCCATTGTTTAAGTAACAGAAACAGGAAACAATATATGGGAAAGCAGTAAATAAATGGAAATAAAATATTGTTTATACAAAGTTGTTTTGAAAAAGGGAGAAAACAATTGAAAGTTTCCCTTGGAAAGAGCTAGTAATTCTCAGGCTTATAAATATTGGGCCCATAGAGGAAGGCTTTTTAAATTTGCCACAATTTCTCTGTTCCAAAATGAACTGGCAAAGTCATACAATTTGCAAAATATTTACATCTTGATGGATTTAATTTGTCTATAGTTTCTAGGGTCTTTTTCCATATTACTCTGGTGTCTTTCTTGTATTAGGAAATAATAAGAGATTTTTATTAGTCCATCATAAGTTTTTCCCTAAATAACTTAATGGATTCAGTCCTCCATAAAATTCTTTTGTACATCTTTGTGCAGTGACACTATTACCACTGAGTCTGCACTGAAACAGAGTATTTGAAGTGAGCAGAAATTACTGAATATGCCCAAAGTGATTTTTTTAGAACACTGTACCAGAAGAATCTTTTTAGAAAGTGATTAAAACATCAATGAAGTCTTTTGGTAGATATATATTAACCTCTTCTATTGCCTTTATATGGGGTACCACATCTAACATTTTCATTTGATGTCACCTCTATGTAACTGACATTTTATGAGCAGTCACTAACGCAAGTCTGTGTCAGATCTTCTAAAGGGTTGCAGTCAAGCATCTTTGATAGCAGAAATTAAATGTAAAAGTTTGGGTAATATCATTATAATCCCAAAATTAAGGGTAATTTGGGAAAAAAAAAAATCAAGAACTTTTGCAGTGCATGTAGTATTCCTAAGCAACATTAATGGGTAACATTTCATACATGGAAAATCCAAAAAAGAGGCAGAGGAAAAAACCATGCACCACATCACCTAGGGCAGAGCCAGGGGTAATTTCTGCAGAGCTAAGTCCTGATGTGCTTAATCCCATTGATGTACTCCATCTGTTTGGCCCCAACAGAACTTTTTATCTGAAGAAACAAATCAGAACATTTAAAACACAATCTGGCAATGAAATCTCTCCAGAGAGAGGCCAATGCCCCAGCAGAGATCCACTGGCATAAGGGAATTTGCATACAAGTAAAGGGGGTCTCATTGCAACAGCAGCTCTCAGTGCTTAAATCATAAATCACAGTCTTAAACGGAGACATTTTAACATCTTCCCTCATAATCCTGCTAAATGGTAGCTAAATGGAGAGGACATATAATTTCTTTCCTTTTTATCAGCTAAGGATGCAGAGCTTTGCAATCCAAACAGGTGTGCCTCTTTTATAACTTTGGGGTAAGCTGCAGCCATAAACAGACAATGAGAGACCTTTCCTGGCTCAGACCACCAGATTTGGTCCAACCCTCATGTATATGATTCTCCAAGCTTGGACAAATTCATGGTAATGATGAGCAGAAGTATTCAACTTAAGCTGTACTGTTACAATTTCTCCTTTCAAGATTCACAGCTCATTACAGAATGTCAGAAGTATTATAACTGCTTATGTCACCAGTCCAGACTTCTGTGCTAGAGGGTGTGCTTATAAATTATTTGTTCCAGGTATGTTACTCTAGTGACTGGAATCTATTCTGAGTCAACCAAGAGCCACAGTGCAGAGGAATAAGTGTTCATTAGGATGAGCAGCTCACAGAATGAAGAGAAGTCTAAGAAATATAAGACCGGCATTTCTTAATGTTTATTTATGAGGTACTCATTCAGAGCACCATCTTTTGAAAGAATATGACAGATATATTTCTAGAGTTTAAGGCTCTCTTATGCCCACATTTTCCACACAAGAATTTAAGCAATGTCAACTCTGCTACCCCTGACCAGTTTTCTTACAGTTTCATCTGTGCTTCTTTCACATTTGTTTTTCCAAAATCACCCACATGATCAAACACACCTTTGCTATAAATTCCCAGCATGGTCAGGCCTCTCTTATTTAAATTTAGAGTGTGTGTGGGCAGGAAAATAAAATTAGTGCTTATGTATTGGCTGCCTTGGATTTACTGCAGGAGAAGCAGAGGATGCTGTGTTGTTGGGAAGGCAAGGAAAGGTAAAAGTTCCAAATTTCCCTGCAGGCACATACCTCAGGCCCTAAACTTCCACCCACATCTCTCTCTGCCTCTTGGCAACACACAAGTAGATGCAGCAGATGTATGAACTGGCAGCCAAAGCTGCTAGCAGTGTTGTGTATTTACATGGTATCTTTGAAGGAATAGTTTTTAACTTCCAAAACAGCAGTCATTGCAAAGTATTCCCTAAACATGGTGCATCTGCAGTGGTGCTGGAGTTATATCTGCAGAAGCAGTGCTGAAGCACTAACTTCTGGAATGCTTCCTACAACCCCTTTCTGTTGAGCAATTTGTTGTAAAGGGAGTGAGATTTGCCTCTGAGAGTTGGCTCTTCATCCTCAGTTCAGAATGTGAAGATGATGTTTAATTGATGTCTGATAACAGTTCCTTATTGTTATTTTCACTCCCCTTTCACTCCAAACAACAAGCACTGTTTCTTCCAACCAGTTGTTTAACATTTATCCTTGTAAGCTCTTTCCTTGTAGCTCTAAATCCTTATTTCTCTCTACTGTGTAGAAGGAAGAAAATGTGTACTTTTGTGAGTGTAAACACATCAGTTGCCATGGGAGCAGGTGCTGGAGCTATGATTATTTGCCTGCAGCTGCCACATTTGCTAGGTGTCCAATTAGCTTACCTGGTTACTCTAATTGAAGGGAGAATGAACACAATGCACATAATTTAAACAAAATGCTTCTTGACTGGAAAGTGCAAGATGAGAGGTTCATGATCTGTGGCTTGGAGTCATTTGTGTCATGTATTTTCATTACAGTCTCTGTTACATAAGGATCAGTTGATTAACAGAGATGAGTGCAAAAGAAATAAACAGTGATGAAGAAATGTGTTTATAGAATATGAGGAAGCTTAACAGCTTGAGTAAATAGCACTGAAACTTGTAAGTGTAACAGGCAGTCTTAGTTTTGACCACTGGAAAAAAAAAAGAGAGAAAAATAAATTTCTCTTCTAGAACCAAGTAGCTTCAGAGAAAGTTTAAAGCAGGACAAATAAGCATTGGTGTAGGAGGTTTGTGGGCATCACAACAGACCCTGCCTTCCCCTAATCCCCCTCCTCACTTTCCTCATTTTGAAATCCATTTTGTTTCTATTATAAAAATTTTCACACAACGCTGAACCTACTCTAATTAGCTGACACAATAATGCCCAAAATCCCAACTAGAGATCCATGAAGGTTTTATCTGAGTAGAGACATTTCCCTATATGCATCAGTCAGAGTGAGAAGTAGCAGAGAAAGCAGAGGGTCAACAAGAAAGAATGAGCTGCACTCACAGCATGAGATGAGAAAAAGCTTTTGAACCAAGCTTTTGGCAAGGCCTTGAAAGTGTAAGCAGGTAAACAATCTTGGTTTTCTCTGAACAGAACAGGAAGAAAAATTCCAGTTCTGCTCTGTAAAAGTGCAGAGCTGCAAGCAATATGTGATTCCACCAAATGTTTCTTTTCTATACAAAATTAATCCCTCTAGACACCAAGATCTGACTAGCAAAAGGTCTACAATGCCAGTGTAAATTAATGCTAAGTAGATCAGTGTGTAAGGACTGAGAGTCTGGAATTTTTTCCAATTCATCAGTGAAAAGCAAAGTAGCATTCTGAGATGCAGCACTCAGGCCCTTGTTGATGACAGGGATCAGTCCTGCCAAGGCACATCTTAGAGGTTCAATCCTTTCCATCAGGTCTTGTCCATGCAGTCAGACTTTGCAGACTTGTTACCATAAACACACATGGACAAATTAGATGAAAGAAAATGCAGAGTGGTTGTAAGTGGTTTAGGCTCTTACAGGGTGTGCAGTCAATTATTAATACATACACTTAGATATTAAAGAGCATCCCTGAAGGTTAAATATGTCCTTAAGGGCTTTGCCAAACTGGGACAGCAGCATGTATATATTTCTGAAGTGTGAGCAGAAGTGTATAAATTAAAAAAATGTGAACATCATTTAAGCTTTTTTAAGCTTATTTAAGTAATAAATTATACCTTCTTATTTTAGGACACCTGTTGTCCAAAATATTCCTTCTTTTATTTATTGTTTATTAAAAGTCTATAGTATACCAAATTGAAAAGCTAAAGTGAAACTGTGAATATACACAGAAGAAAACATAAACTTTAAACTTCCTAATATATTTACTAATATCTATATCTTTGAGGGCACAAAGAAGTATCCATCAATATTTTTAACCAACACACAGAAAAGGTAGGAAAGTAAATCTGGGATGTGAATACAAAACTAATACCTAAGTATCTCTCAAAGTCACCCCTGGATATTAGGCAATTAATTTATATAACAAAGAGCAGCAAAGCTCTCTGAGGCCAATACTGAAGGCATATTGGTGATATAAGTCTCTGCACTTGGAAATATGATCTCATGTGAATAGAGGTAGAAGCTTTACTACAATAAATCCTTTGCATTTTTTTCAAGTAACTGAGTTCACAAAACATTTTTTAAAACCCAAACAGTGCATATTTTATTGTTCTTAACACAGTAAAATAGTTACAATATATCCAAACGCACAGTTCAGAAAAAAAAAATACTTTCATATACGCTAATTTAATTTACAACGTATAGAACCTAAGTAGTTAGCTTGGCAAGGAGCTGTGATAATTTAATCTGAGATAGATCTAATGAAATTTAAGTTTAATTACTTTAGCAGAGAAGAACTGGAATTAGTTTTAAAACAAATATAAAAAAGGTCTTTGAAATCCAGGAAAATATTTTGAATATGTGTAATTTCCAAAGCTGTGCAAATCACAGCAGATTTAGTGTGAAATCTATAGTCTTAGTCAAACAGAAATTACTCATTTAGAGCTAAGATTTGGGTCTGGTTTACCTTTTATCACTAATTAAGCTATTTATATCATTCAGGTGTTTTTTTATACTTGTTCAGGTATCAAGGGAGATAGATCTGCATTCAAGCTCTAGGACAGGACTCCAGTGAATTAGACATTTATGTTTGTTGTAAATATGAATTAAGTTTGTGATTTTCCATCTCGGCTGTACAGAATGCTATAGTTTCATCCTTATTGTTTCTCCCTGACTTTTGTGGAATTTTTTTTAACTGAATGGTGCTAATGATATTTTCCCCAGCATGCAGCTTCCACGTGCCTTAGCCCCAGAACAGACAGTGTGGAGTCCTGCACTCCCAGGCATGGTTTGTACCCTTGCTGCTTTCCTGCTCATGTCTGGTTACCCACCACACCCGACCTTGAAGGGCTGCAGGCATTTCCTCACAGTGCATGGGTTTGGGTGGAAAAGGCAGCCTGGGACTGACTTACAGCACTCTGCTGGCAAGAGCATGGCAACAGGGAACTAACTGAACTAAATTAGCTACCCGAGATCAATCTACAAGAGTGGCTTTCTAACCTCAAGCTCCCCAGCCCTGCACCTGTACATGGAGCACACATGCACACGTATATGCTCATTAACCTCTGGAGCTGAGCACACTGCTTGTTTTGGCTGTTTCTTCTTTCTCATAGCTATGCACATCTCAAAGGCAAAGCATTTTGTTTAACTGCTATAATTCGAAAAGAAAACCTGAGCAGGCTCCCTCCTATGTTCCCAAACTGACTGGCATCTAGGCATAGCATATCAAGCATTTCTAAAGGACATTCAGCAGCATGTCTTTCCTTCTCAATACTCAGATTTCATACTGTTCTGATTACAACCAAAGGAGAAATTATCTCAGATTCTTTAATCAGACACATCCATAGACTGTTTTTTGCAGACTTCTTTCAAGTGACATAAACTGCCTTCACATTCAGCTATGTAATCACAAAGCTGATTTCAAATCATACTATCAACCTAACAATGGAAACCAACTGAAAATTAAAAAAGTCATTTAATTGGCTGAAAGCAATTGACAGCTGTTACCAAGGCAATGCAAAGCTTCTGTGCCTGAAAAATTGCAGGATATCATGATTCTTCAATCACAAAAAAAAACTTTATTGTACCTTATGTCCAACTACTGTTTAAATCAAGATTTCTTTTTTTATATATCTTAAAAGCCTGGCTGTATCTGTACACATGTATTGAAATCTGCAGGTATTAAAGGAAATGTTTTAAAAGCATTGGCTTGAAATACAAGGGAACCAAGATTTGGTACCTGGTGTTTTTCCCGTGTTATCTTGGGCAGTTCACTGACAACCACATTTATAACAGTATCTGACATTTAAAGATGCAAGCAGATGCCTAGTGAAGTTTGCAAAAGCTCCTATATTGAGTGCATAACTTCCATAGGTTTGGGTTTGTTTTTTTTTTACTTCAGCAGGCACTGGAATCCATGGACAGCATCCCTCCAACCTCAATGGATTTTAAGTCTTTGCTTTCCTTTCCTGTCCAGAAAAAAAAAGAAAAGGTCTCCATTTGGGCTGGTTTAACGCACTGCAGTATAGCAATTAAACAACAGTGATTTACATGAAATGTATTATTTCAGTAATCCCAAATAAGTAAAGGTAATTGCAAGCAGGCAGCAGGAGGAAATAACATGTTATCTTTTGCACTGTGCAATTCACAGCAAAAAGAGTGGGCTCCTGATAAACTGTGGTTGAAAATACTCATATTTGGGGAGAAGGAGGCATTTAAAATCATTTGGTACACATTTCAGCTTTAAGTGTACACTAAAATTTACCTGTTTAAGCTGATACAGCCCTGGTAGTTCTTTTTGCTATCTCCTGATTAAATAAATCCTTTTGTACTGCACATGTTGAGTTCTGAATTATTTGTCTCACCAATGTCAAACAAGAATTCAAAGTGGGAGGAGTTCATTGCCAGTGGAAAGAGTGACTATGAAAAATATCTTTTATATAACAAGTCCTATTCACAGTTCTTTGGCAAAGGACATGGTTCCCAGGCTCTAAATCCACCATTCTTTCTGCTAAGGGGACAGGTTTTTAGTCTCTGCAAAAGTGGTATTTAACTCTGGAAACCTTCAGTTCTGGACCAATTAATTTTGGTTTAAACCATGCTGCACACCAAGGTACCTGTTGAATCAAATTGTTTCCCTTTCACAGATTTGCAAATAAGAATCTACTTTTATTTAAAACTTGTCCTATGCTCCCCCACATTTCTTACATTTATGATCTTGCCTTTTTGTTTCTTCCTTCTCTAGATGTTAAAGGAAGAAATGTGCAATCTTCTCAATTCCTCAGGTTTGCTACAGTGCCAGGTTTTCAATTAGGCACTTATGGTGATTGTACCTAACAGAAAATGAAGTTCTGTAATCTGGCCACTAAAAAGAAGAAGAAGCAAGAAACATTCACCAGAAAATCCTTATTTCTATTCAAGTACCTGCTGAAGTGTGTTTTATCTGTGGTCTGGGATGTTCTTGAGGCAAAATCCTGTCTTTTCTATCAATCTCCAAGGTCCACAACAGATTAGCCAGAAGTGACCCTTCTAGCACAAGCCCCCTAGCACTGTTTGCCAGGAAGAGGAAAATCATTTGCTGCCACTTTTCCTACAGCCTAGCCCACATTTGGGAAAGAATGAAGCTTAACAAAGTTATGTAGTCCCAATTCCACCTGGTTTGCCTTGGCAATTAAACCAAGTCATGGAAGGGAGATGGAAGGATGGCCGAGCACTCAGAGGAGGTCCAAGTCTATGTCCAGGTATGTCCCTGTAACCAATCTTGTGGTGTTTTTCCCTTCAGTGAAGTTTTTCCAGTGTATATCTGATTTTAAAACTGGATCATATGCCATTTTTAATGAAAATAATTTTTTTCCATTTTTCAGACCTTTTCATGGAAGTAGCAAAATATTTTGTTTGGGATTAAAAATATCTTCCTCAAACTGAGCAATGACATCTTCACATCCCTTTTCTTAGAAAACTGGAAGCATTTTTGAGGTTACATGAGGACAAGCTCTGGAAGATGACTCAGACACCTACTGCTTCTCCTCATCTGACATCTAGCAGCCTGTCTTCTTATGTTTTTTCCAAATTTATCTATGCAACACAAAATTTTATTTAAAAACTCTCAACAAGCAAAATGTCCCTATTACTAACACAAGCTCATCTGAAACATCTTAAAAAATTAGGAGTAAGGGGTTTCAGATGTGATTTTTCAATACTGCAAAGAAATTTGGTTGCAGATGAATGTATATTGTGATATGCAGGTGATCTTTGAAATTATATGTGATTTCTAATATCAATGAAAGTCTTTTATTTTCAGGTGTCTTGGTACCAGTGTAAAATTCTGCTTCTGTTTCCAGGGATGGACAACATCTCTGTGAGCCACATCAGAGTAAAAACCACTGAAAGAAGCTGATGCTGCCTCTGTCTCCTTCATGCATACAAATTCCCTTGAGCAGTGATTCTCAAACCAACCCTGCATTACTGATCAGCTTTCATGGACCACAATTTCCCAGAAACCTTTCCTTAGAGGAGCTGTATTAGCAGAAAATCATTTTGCCCCATACTCCAAGAAACTAACTGTTATCTTATTTTTGGTAATCTCTAGAGATCTGAAACAGAAAGCCTCTTCTGTTTTTTTCTTTTGCTTTCATCTGTCATAGCCCTCTCACTCAGCTTAAAAAAAGCTTCTTTTGAAGATCCACAAGTGATTTCTTTGTACCACTATGTGGACGTAATTATTCATGGTCAATGCACAGATTACAAGAAACATATTTATACCATGCTTCTCACTCTCTCTCTCTCTCTCTCTTTTTGGTTTTAAAGAAGAAATGAGAATATTTTGAAAGCCTAAATTTCACCTATTTCTATGGACAAAGTCATCCACCAGGTGAGAGGGATTTAATTAGGAGCTTTCAAGATCCAACCCGTCAGAAACACTAGATTTAGAGGGTAAGGTGGAATTCAGGCTGACTGAATATGGCAAATAATCTTCAGCAACATAAAGCAATTCTTACAAGGTAACTAAGCCCTAAATCACCAGCAATGTGTTCTCAGTGATAAAAGAGTAAGATTAAATGTTTCCCGCATACCAATAAAATTCAGCTGACATTTTAAATATAAGCTAGAATTGAAGATTAAATCTACAAGGCTTGCAAGCCAGATCACCTGTGCAGACATATTACTCTATGCACAACCAATGCTCAGATGATGATTTTTGGTACATTGTGACTGAATGTCTCTCCTGTGCTCAGCCCATTAATACCACTCCATCCAGATTATTCTGAGCACTGCAGGCCCTGAGCAGCTCTTTAAAACTACTTCAAAACAACATCTAACCTCCAGATAAACTTCCCAAAACAAATATTTATTTGACACTTGGGACTGAGTATCATCTGTACCCAAACAAGATTCTTTAAGGCCGGAAAAATCTTTAGGCTGCTGTAGAAGGAGCCAGCTTGACACAGAGAACCAGAGGTTTGAACATTTAGATGTGACATTAAGTGATTACAGAAAGAACAGCTCTCCTGGGGAGTTCCCAAACCCCTCAAAAACCTATTTCACTCTCAGTGGTGTCTGTGCAGCTCTCATGGGGAGACCAACAACCAAGATATGTTCACCATGAAAATTACTGGTAGTACCGCCAAAGAAAACCCTGAAAACATGTTAGGCAATAAACACATGATGCAATAACTCTACCACCTTCTGAGAAAACCGATTTTAATTTTCTCACTGCTAACAAAACTACCCATACAGAGGCTGGTCAAACTTTAACAAGACTGTCACACAAAATTAGCAGCAGTGACAGATGTGAGGCACAGTCATAAAAGGACCAACCACTCATTATTATTTGACTTTTTAAGGTGGGCTTTTCAAGGAAAGAGCAAGTTGGATCAAGGAGAAATGAAGAACAAACACATGTCCTCTCCCATCTGGGTTACATACAGCAGGGAAATGATTGATTGGTTATTCCACAGATTTATTTTCTGGGTAGTTAACACAAAAATAAACCCTAATGAAAAGCCTTGAAAAATAAACTCCCGAATCTGGATTTTGCTTTGGCTGTTATTGAAGCTCCCAGCAGTTTACCATGTGTTTTGTTTTTTTTTTTTCCCAGCAGTGGCATCATGCCAATGTTTTGCTCAATATCTGCAGCAGGCCCAGGCACAGGGGACTGCAGGGAAGGGGAAGATAAGAAAAGCTCCACTGACCAGCTGCTGACCCGGCTGCCTGAGAGGATGAGTTCCTGGAGGCACTGAGACTGCTGTCCAGCTTTACAGCTTTGCAGGGAAAAACTGATCCAGTACTGAAAATACATTAAAATTGGATATTAAGGCAAACACCAGGAAGAACACACACAGGTTTGTACTTCAGTGAATGTTGTCAGGCTTGCTTTAAATAATTTTACACACCCTTGTTTACAGCAGGGGCTTTGTTCAATTTACATTGTTTTCATCTGGTTTTAATGGTGTTCACCATCTTTTCTTACTGAGAGAATGCTGAGTCTAACTCAGGCACACCTTTTTTGACCTTATTTACAAACTTCTGTTTATAGTATTTTCAATGTTAATACCAATGGCAATATTAAGAGGGCCAAAAATAACAACTTCATAACAAAATCAAGATAGTAATATACCTTTGTAGCTAGTTAAAATTTAGCAAAATTTACATGGTAATGTACCTTTTCCATTTGTTAAAATCTATTCTCCCTCTTTCCTATCAAACATCCATCATTACAGAGACTAGAATTTGAGTGGAGTAAGTAAGATAGAGTTCTGCTTAGCCTATGACAGTCTGTCAATAATCCTCGTGTCATTTTTTGCTCAGAAACATTTATGAGATACAACTTTATGCCATGGTGGTGTTGGTATCAATGGCAATATGCTCATGGGCTCCAGCAAGGTCAATGAATCTTCTTCACCTTTTTATAGATGGTTAACCTGGGGTAAAGGGATAAGGGACAAAGTCTCATCTATCTAACTAGCTCCTCACCTCAAGCTTTTCTTGCCTTCTAATAACATCTCTTCTATAACCATAGTATCATTTACAAAGTGAATGTGGCAGTGCCTTACTTGATCCTGTTGTCAGCTGTTTGTGTACTCCTACACAGTGGCCAGATAAAATTGTACCTGAGTGTTTCATGGGGTTGGGGTTTGCTTTTGTCAGGAAAAAATCTTTTTTTCCTGGAAGTAAACTGATTAGCTGTCCTTTTACAGGAATTCCATCATGCAAAGATTCGATACTCCAGCACTAAGTGCTTTGTTATTATTTTTTTTTCTAATTTAATTGTGTTTCGTGCCCTCAGAACTCCATTACAGAGATCAGAAAAGCTATTAGCAGCACGGTATGTAAAGTGGGAATTGTCTCTTGCCCTGTGGCCATGATTTAGCGAAGTACTTAAGCCACTTACCCAATGTCATGCAAATTGTTTGAAAGTGCATTGGCCAACGCTGATGCTGCCGCTAAATGTGTGCTTCAGCACCTTGCTGCAGGAAAGTAATTACTCACCTCTTCAGAATTAGCACTCCATGCGCTCTCGTGGTGTAGCAGGTCCTCCTCTCACCTGCCGGAGATGTCTCAGTTATTCTTTTCTTTATGTAACTGTTTTCTAAGCAGCTACAATCCAACTTTTTATGAAGCTGGATATTTCGACACAGCAGGCAGCCTGAGCCGTCTGTGAATTCGAGTCTGGCTCTTCAGGGTGTCTGGATGCTGACTGTGCCTTGCTAGGAAATCACCAGCCAGTGTAGGCTTCATCTTGTCCAACTCAGCCACCTACAGAACTTCATTTTTACTGAGGTGCCTTACACTCAGCAGAGAGAAACAAGGCTATCTAAGCAGTCACTGGATCCATGACTACAGGCACACGGCCCTAGACTGCTGCTCCTATGAAATAAAAGTGCTTAATGAGTACCTCTACACCAGACATGCAAATAACTAAAATGGGAAATAAATCACATCTACTAAAATATTTCTTCTTCATAAATCTGTGTATTTCTAGTAAGTACCTTGGGTTCTTCAAACCCACATATGTGCATTTTATTTCCATCGAAGCTGAAATAAGGATCTGAGACATCAAAACGCTTTCTCCTACTGCCAGATCAAAAGTAGGACAAAGCCAAGAAGTCTTTTTTCAGAAATTGTTCTTAGAGCACAAATCTCCATTGTCTGCACAGTACTTGTATTACTACACCAGAAAGGTCCAGGTCCACAGGCAGCACCACAGAGTGTCTCATCGCTGTCAGTTCTCATCAGAGCCAACCTGGGAAAAAAAACAAAATGTTTCCATTGAATAGATCATCCATGTTCCTCCTTTAAAGGCATGCTGCCCAAGGGAACTTGGCATCTAAGCAACATTTTGGCCTTTAATGCTTCTTCTGTAGATACAACCTATTTTCTTAATATCACAACAAATGGATTTATGGATAACTATTTTTTTAATGGACTCAGGTTATGAAGTGGTTGAGATAGCTTGCAGACTGCTCTGGTTTATTTTTTCAAGAATACCTGGAATTTTCAGTTGCCAAAGAGTACACTTACAGTGTTTTAAGGCTTCTTTCAAAAAATTTCCATTCCAAGACAAACTGGAGCTCCTTAGGAAAGAAAGTCTCCATAAACATTTAAAGTTTGGAGTACCTGACTTGGGGAATCACTTGATATGTGATACACTGATTTTTTATTATTCATGCTCCTTGATAACCAGGTCACACAGCCCTGTAGAAGCCCTGGTATAGGGCACAGACATTATTCCTGTGAAATAAGTCATAATAGAAGATGTCAAGTTAATTGAGTCATACAAGATCCGTTGTTCATAAGCTCGTATCGATCGACATTAATTATACTATTTTTACTTAAATTTGTTATGAAATCATTCCATTATTTTAACTGACACTATATCAAATTGAGTATAATGAGCCACTTATCCCCTTAATGCTCTTACATTTTGACATCAGTTTCAAACCTTCTAGAACATCCCCTGTATTTCAGTGGGGTTAAATCAGTAGTGTCATGCTTTAGCCCTAGCAAGCAGCAAAGCACCACTCAGGTTTGTCCCTCCTCACTTTTAGGGCACTGGGAGGAGTAGAGAAATTCTTGGGACTGTGTAAGCACTGCTTTGGTCAAGGTCAGCATTAACTAAAATATTGTTTATCAGAGATGGATTTGTACTTCAGAGAAGTGTGATATTTTTATATTTGTGATAGATTTGAGATTTATGTTAATTATCCCATGTGTATTTAATTTCTGAGAGACAGGCTTGGTGACAATACAGGGACTGAATTTTACTTAAGGTTAGCAATATAGTACGTGCAGAAAAGCTGATATTTCTGTTATGGTTATT
The DNA here is from genome assembly GCA_013389925.1 of Aegithalos caudatus. Classification (NCBI taxonomy): domain Eukaryota; kingdom Metazoa; phylum Chordata; class Aves; order Passeriformes; family Aegithalidae; genus Aegithalos; species Aegithalos caudatus. The sequence goes on along the minus strand of WEIU01001708.1, from coordinate 1,240,535 downwards.
GTTATAAAATAAGATATATAATCAGAGCCCATCTGTTCTTAGGCCTCTGTTTCACAAACACCTCCAAAAAGTAAGCAAATGTTAGTTCACTACTTTAGTTCAAAAGTAAGACTAATCATTTTAACAGGCTAATCATGCAAAATATAATTCAATTTTTTGTTATTAAAATTTCTGTTCTGTTTTGTTATTATTTTGGAATTAATTTTGTTGAATTAAACTAATTTAGATGATCTATACAGTTATCAACATATTTCACAAAAATGAAATCAACATGGAAACAGAGTTTCCTGTATTAGCTGACTTCACAGCATTATTGTTTACATAGTACTAATAACATTTGGTTTAGGTCTCTTAATAGCAATTTGGTTTTTCTCACTGGCCATCCATATTTTCAAAAATACCTAAATACTATAGAAGCATCTCACATTGTCAATTCATCTAACTGCTAAATGAAGACAGCCCATGGACCTGTTAATACTATAATTTATTTCTGTCAAAACCAGGACATCACCGCTTCTGTTTCAATACAAGTCATTCTCTTCCATTTTTAAAAGCATAACACTCAGTTTTTTAAAAGCATAACTCAGTTTTCCTAAAGATCTGTTAAAATACAATGAAGATTGATTGGTTTTGAGATAGAAATCGAGCCCTTAAGTATTTCTGTTTCAAGCACACCCTGTTGCTATTCCCAATAAATCTGTCCTTTCCAGGAGCATTTCTGATCAACCCCCTGACTTAGGAACTCAACTTAGGACCTCTCTTAATGTTATGGAAAATGTTAGAAGAAAAATTAAGGGATAATACATGGCACAGACCTGTTAATAGCAAATGTATCCCTTTAAAACTTTCTAACCCAAATTATTAGTTTGCAATAAATATAACAAATTTGAGCTTAGGAAAGAATAGAAGGATCTCAAAAAGGAAGTGTGGGAGATCATTTTACAGAATGAAACAGAAAAGATTATGACACCTGAGCAGGAATTGTTGACGGAGTTAGGGAAAGAGAGGAGTAAATTGGAGGTGATTTTATTCAACAAAATTCTGTCAATTACATTTTCATCTGCAGAAAAGAAAAGAGCTGCTATTTTGGTATGTTCATCACCTTTAGTTTCAACCAAGGAAGGTAAGAGCACTTGGAAAAAATATTTCAGTTTGTTCAGTCTTTAAAGAATAAAAACATAAAAATGACGTGGTAAAAATAACATTTCTCAGTGTGTGCTCAGATAATATTCTCTAATATATATGTTTTAAACACATACTTTTTCATTTTTGACTAACATGCAAAAATATAAAGGGTTAAAACCAATCTTCTGTACATGGCCCTCCCGGGAAATTTTCAATGAGAAACAAACAGTATTCAGTTGCTGTCTCCCTTGTATTTTGCATTCACTTCCCCACATTATTAAATGAATTCTGAGTCTAAGAATGCTGTAAAACAATTATTTTGTCAGTGGTTCGAGGGGAAAAGAAAAGATGAAATAGCATTAAAAATTTTATCACTGCAGTTGAAAAATATCTCATAAAATATGCAGCAGCATCTCTTTCACTTTCAATATTCAGATGGCTTCTGACAAACCTTATTAAATCTTTAAAATATTTGTGAGATGATGTTTGTCTGCAACAGCTTACAGGAATATGTGTGGTTATTCCCATTCCAGCAGTGATCTGCCTTGAAACTTCTGCCAGGACACTTTGCCTCCTTGAACTCCCTATCTCTGATGCAGAAGGAACATATGCTAAAAATCCAGAGTAAAAAGGTTCTCAGGTAGAATTTTTACCAGATTTTTCCATGTTAATGAGGAAATCTGCTTTATTCTTGGGGAAATCTGAGTTCTCTGGGGACAAAAGCAATTCACTCCTTATTCTGTAGGGAATGAGGGAACTAGATGTGAGCTCTCCAACAACTCACTGTCTCTTAAGCAACATTTCAGCTGTGCTGCTCCTGTTCTGCTCATGCACAAATTCTGGATGACCAACCTAGCTCTGGGCACAATCACATTGCATTCATGAGTACAGCAGAGATCATAAAATAATGTGGCATTTTATTTATCATCTTTCATGTAACAGATTTCCTCATTCAGGACTTCCTGCTACAGTTAGACACTTTAAGTAATCCCAATAGGTAATATTTTGTGTTAGTTCCTATTTAAACATGAAAGGAACTGTAAGTTCATTGAAGTCATTGTAAGGGTATAAAGTTTCCAAGTATCATACCTCTATACCTGGAATTTTTGTGCAAAATATAAAGTAGTAAGTATTTTGCATCTGCAAGAGTTTAAAATGAGATTATCATCACATGAAGCCTTTTTCAACCTGTTCAAAGATTTTGAGACACTTCCTTTCTCATTCAGTTTTTCCTGGGAAATATCCTTTCAAAAGAAACATGAAAAAAACCTTTTCTGAAGTTTTACTATTTGTTTTGTTCTGGTTTTTATTACAATAATAATTGTTGTTGTAATGGTAGTATTATTAATATTGATAGTAGTAGTAAGAACAATTGTAAAAAGGATATACTCTCCCAAATTTTTTTTTGCTGTTTCATAATCTGCTGCTGTTCATTTAGCACTCAGAATGCCCAGATTATGCAAAAATCACTATGATTTCATCATCCCTCTGTAAGATTTCACATGCAATATGGTGTCAGGTGAGAACACAAATCCTGTTTACATTCTGCAGGGGTGGCTCTCTTGAGATCACCTGCAAGCAGATAGCAGGGCCCAGGAACTGCAATAAGTGAAAAAATAGAGTGTGAAATGACTGGACACAACAGCAGTGCAATCTTTTCTTAAAAATCCACTGTCTGGACTGTCAGAGTCCCGAAGCATCCACAAGGGGTAATCCAAAATAAGTTTCTTGCATTAAAACTTCCTTAGAAATTTTCTGGTGAAGGAAATACAAAGCATTAAGGAAAATAAGGGTCCTGAGTTGGGGTTGCCAGAAACAGCCTTCCAAAGTCTGGTGTCCTGTCCTGTAGGCAGAACTGAGCACAGCTTGCAGTTTGATGTGGGGGTTGCTGCCACTTGTCTTCATTAAGATTTAGTTTAATCTTCTCTCTGTTTCCTGAGTGCCCTAACTATTTATCCTCCATCCTTTGTAAGTTTAATTTCCTGAACAGCCTGCAGGACAAGTCCATTTAGCTTCATCCTTCCAAATGCACATGAGCTGTCCAGGGCTGCCACAATTCCTGCCAGTGTAATAAACTCACCCTGTGTGTTTTTATCATGCTTAGCTCAGGCATTACTTCAATGTGTGCAATTAAAAGTCTACCCTTTTCAGCAAGGCTGGTTATTGAATTAGAAAATTATTCTATAAAAGCCAGAATTTGGAAGGCCTTTCTATTTTGTAGTATCCCAAAGCAGCTTCTTGTCTGTGAAGATACATTTGAAACCTATTTCAACTTCTTCCTTTATTTTTTTTGTTTGTTTTTTAGAAATTAGTCCAACGTGCTCAAAAATTTCTGTATGGGTCACTGTCTTTTATCACATGTTTTAAAAGAGAAAAATATCCTATGCCTATGTCCTACTCCAAGCTCAGTGGGAGAGAGGCTCCCTCCTGTGGAATATATCTCCATAACTTTTCACTTATAAATACAAAATCCCCTAAGAAAGTAAGCTCTGCTTAATTTAGTTATAAATTAGTTAAATTTTGAAGGCAATCAAGAAAACAGAGCATTTAGACAAAAAGTTATTATTAATTTTTTTGAGATTACAAGATTTGGGCATTAAACTCTCAGTGAAACGTCAGCAGAATTTCTTGCTGAATTTATCTCCACAAGGCTGAAAATTTCTTTTTTTATTTGAAAAGTTTGGTCTGGAACTCTTGTTAAATCTTGGTGCTTTCAAATTTTCTAAGAGGTTAAGCAGATTTGGAAAAACTCATGAAAAACCAGAGTGATGTGGGAATTTCCATTTATGAAGGGCACCATTCAATGGTTAAGAGGAGAAATAACTCAAGAAGAATGTCAGAAAGGTGCCCTGATGGCATCCTCTCTTTGTTCTTTTCTGTTTAAAGAAAAGAAAGCTGTAGACTTCGTGTATTTGAAGATCTGGAAAAATGATTTGCAGATCAATTATGCTGACTTAAGTTAAAATTTTCTCCTTTTTTTCAGGAAAAAAATCTTTTGCTTAAATAAGGAATATTTCCTAGGTGTACATCTAAAGCACTATATTAAGGGGTTTTTAACATACTATAAAAATTTTAGAGATCAAAACGCTTATTCAACATCATGTCTCTCTTGATATCCTCCTTTTATCCTTACATACTTGAAAAATGCTTGGAGCATTTTTAAGGCAGTAGCACATTCATTGAAGAAAAGAAGATGATATTGGAATAATACCATTAAATAATGCATTTTAAAATACATTTTTGCTTTTGGGTTGGTTTTTTTTTTTTTTGGTGCTTTTTAATGAATGATACATATGCAATGTCATTGCTATATTTCCAGTGCTCCATTTATTAAAGAGCCTCATATTTTTAAAGAGCCTAGTGTGTTCTGGTTACATAAAATAATCAGAAAATTCAATCAAGGAGAAATGCTTGTCTGAGGTTTTATTAGTGTCATTAGAATTTTGGTGTGTTTCATTGCAACATTACCTAGATATTAAAGTACCAAAAAAACCCCAAACCAAACAACAAATAAACAAGGTGGTACATCCCTTTTATTGTTTCAATTCTTAACAACACATTTCAGCTTACATGAGGAAATTTCTGTGCATTTTGTCTTAGATAAATAGGAGCTACCATAATGAAGATAAGCAAAGCACTCCCTTTCAGCAGGAATAATATTTATCAATAATTGAAGAAAATGGGTATTTTGGTTACAAAAGGCTTGTAAAAAACTGGTTTAGCAATTTGAAATAAATAAACTACAGTGGATCTTGCTTTTCAGAGTTGATTGATTGCTTTCATTCTCAGGCCAGTTGCTATTTCTGAATATTTTGGTTGTGTCCAGGTGTTATTGGTTTATAGAGCAAACACCCCCCTAGACAGTAAGTTCAGTTTCTATTCTCAGTGGCTATGTTCCATTAATTTCATCACTGGTGCACAGTAGACACTGGCCAATTTATTCTTAAACTAGAGAATTACTTCTTAATAAAGTAATCATACTGTGCATTTTGTCTCTCAACCAGAATGAGTGGGAAAAGGGCGTGGGAAGAGAGCGGAGCCTCTACTCCATCCCTGCCCCGAGCTTTGCTGGGCTGCACTCCAGAAGCTCATCCAACACTTCCTTCCTTCTTTTCCTTTCCACCACAACAATTTTATCAAAACACATCTTCATCCACTGGGATGTCAGTCTCATCCTGCAAGCTGAACCTCATGTGTAAATTAGAAAACATTTTTATGATTTTTCAGAGCTTTTAATTTCTATTTATTGCCTTTGGTTGTAAGAAGAAAATGTACATTTTACTGAGATTAAAAAAAAATCTATTTTTGTCTTCCAGATAATGTGCTGAATCTGTTTCATTTAGGCAAACCACATCTTATTTTTAAACCATTAATACTTTTAATGAAATATATGCAAGGCATTTATAAATAGGCATAGACAAACTGTTGTACGGGTACAAGCACACCATTTCCTACATAAAACATAATTAACCCATCCTCAGTGATTTCAATCTTCTCGCAATTGCTAAATATCTCTCTTTAAATTGAACAGGTACTTCTCTATTTGCCCAGCATAAGCCAGTGGCACAAATATATGTTCATAAAATGACTATTCTAATACTCTTCAGAGAAAGGACAGTAACTTAACTAAGTATATATTTCCAACACAGCAATCCCCTCAGCTTAAATTCCATCTTTCCATGGTAAAGTGGCAAATTATCTCACTCTTGACCAAAATGATTCTTGAAAGTCTCAGTAATCACACACAACATAAGTAATTTCATTTTAGAAACTGCAAGAAGATGAGTATCCACATATTAAAATCCAATACTGCAAAATCAGATGCAGCTGTAAAATTAGAACTCAAGTAAATAATCTTCTCAGTGCAGCAAATCTGACTGCAAGCATAATTACTCTTCTTGTAATTAATTTTAATTAGATGAGAAGAAAATAGGTAGATCAGTTTAGTAAACAAATAATAAACATAATCAAGAATGGCATTGCATAAAAATCTCCTGATAGCACTTTCTTTTCTGCTACTAAGTACTTGCATTCATTTATTTTTCTTAAAGTATATATATTTAATTGAGTTTCTGCAAGAATAAGAGTGTTTGTAAAACGCAATTTGTATTACAGACCTAACTTTTTTCAATTACAATTGCAATATGAATTTGCCCATGCCTTAAACAGGTGGATCAGAAATTAAATTACAGGCTGGTTACATCTAGAAATTAGGCAATATTACTTCAATTACATTTTGGAGTTTGACCTGGACAGTCTCACAGCATAGTTGAGATGGGAAGGGATCTTGGGAGATCATCTGACCCAAGCCTTTGTATGGGGGTCATAAGTTCTGAGGGTCCAGCCCTGTTCAGATTTGGCTAAAATAATCAGCAAGAGAGCATGGTCAAGTGTTTCTTGAAAAATCAAAAGGTTTTAATAAGATAACTGAAATACTACAAAACTATTTACCTAAGCCGAGCACAGTGTAAGGACAGTTCCACACCTGCTTAAACACACAGAGAATGCCCCTTGGTCCCTTTCTTCTGTTCCCTTTTCTACTTAATGATCAAGGATGGATCTATTGTAGAACTGCCAATAGAAAGAGGTACAGGTTTTGATGAACAGTGACAAGGTCCAACAGGTTCTCCTCTCCTGGCACTGAGCCAATTACAAAGAGACAAACATAGAACTTTCCAGTTAAACTTCCTAAAAAGTCAAGAGGAAAACTGAAACCTTCTTCCTAATACAGAAATACCCACTTGGTGAGAGGGCTGCATTACCACACCCTTGCTCAGATCAAGGTCAGCCAGAGTAGGTTGCTTAGGGCTGTGTCAGGCAAGGTTTTGTGTATCTCCAAGGATGGATGCCCCACAAGTCCTCTGGGCAACCTGTTCCAGTGGATGATCACCTTTTTCCCACAAATTAGCCCATTTCTTACTCATGGAGCAGATGATTATTTGTTCTCAAACAGTAGAACACTCTTGGAAAATACAATTCATAGTGAAGTGATAGACAGGAGTAGCTCACAAACATGATGAAAGAACATATTCCAGCTGGCTTGGTGTAAATCAAAGGCAGGCTTGATAAAATGGAAGGGAAATGTCTGTCCAGACTGTACTCATTTACTTACAAATTAATACTAAGACAATTTGGAAGTTGCACTTTTGAGCCTTAGGGAGCTCTGCTTTTCTTATGCAGGTGAGGATAAATGCATTTGAGAAAATGCATCAGTCCTGGTATCAGCTGATACTTTGAGGTAATGTGAAGCTGGATTTATCTGATCATTGAAATTTTGTGGTTTTCATTTTTCCAATTACTCATGGCAGTGATGAAAATTTCATTCCCAAGAAAAAAGTGTAAATAGAACTGCAATGGCTCATTGTATTTTCTGTATCTGTTGAGGCTGAAAGCAAAGGTCACTTCAAATGATTTGTGAAAATCATTGTTCAATTAAAAATTGGCCTCTTGGCCTCATCTTATCTCACACAAACAGCCCAATACAACAGAGTGATAAATTCCAGTCCCTGAGAGTCATCCAGCATCGGGATTTTAACGGAGGCTATAAATTCCTTAAATTGTTGGCCCTAGACAGCTTTGATTTCCCCCTTATTTTGCCTCATGAAAATCACCACAGCTTGAAGGACACATGAAACATCTCCAACTCTTGATTCAGCGTCTATAGCAGCAAAAGATGGAAGTCCTTTCCTCAGCCTTGTCCATCTCTTTGCTTTACTTCAGACAAATGATGGAACATCTGGGGTGTCCTTTTTGGAAAGTCTGTGGTAGTAGAGCTGTGACTGACTTTTGAGCCTCCACATTATCTATATCACCTTTTTCACTATACCCTTGGACAGAAAATTACAGTATTTAACTGATCTCAAACCTTCCATGGAAGAAAAGATTAAAAGGGGTTGCACAGAGGAATCTTGACAACCATCTACCCCTTCTTCCAGAGAACCTTTTGTGTCATGTTCACTCTATAGACCAGTATTTACTAAGAAAAGCTGTTTTCCTTTGCTCAGGAGTACAATTTTTTTTTTTTTTAACTATAGTTTTGTTGACAACTACATGTGTCAACCAATCTCTGTGACAGCTAATAGAGATTTTCTTTTATTAGCATGTTTTTGGATTGTATGCTTCAGTTCTTTTTTACTTGAAATTTATGAATTTAATTAAATAACTCCATACACAATTAAAAATTCTAACTTGGCAACCTGTTAATTGATATTAGCTTGTACATCCCACATAATATTTGTAAAATGCCTATTTATTTGTTAACTGCAGTGAAGATGGCGTACTTTCTCATATGACAGTTTTATAAACTTTGAGCATGAGAAAAATTGCTGTTTAAATTAGTCATGTTTTGGGGTGATTTTTTAATACAGCACAATTTATCTTTCTCAACAAAAATTTTCCTGGGTAGGTTTGGAACACAAATCAACTTTAAAAAATAGTACAAATATGACTTCTGAAAGATCTAATTTAACCTAGGATATGAGATTTAGAGTTAATTACACATACACAAAAAGTATATGGTAGGAAAAGCCTATTTTTATAAGATACCTGGTTTTCTGCCTTCTCAAGTTTCTTTATGCTCATCACTTAGGTATAAGAAAGCATAAAAGCTTTGACAGAGTACACACCACTGCTCATATTCAAGGCAGCTGAAGGAAAAGGAAAAGGAAAAGGAAAAGGAAAAGGAAAAGGAAAAGGAAAAGGAAAAGGAAAAGGAAAAGGAAAAGGAAAAGGAAAAGGAAAAGGAAAAGG
>WEIU01001708.1:1215024-1230735 GCA_013389925.1 Aegithalos caudatus | reverse complement strand
AGAGAGAAAGAAAGAAAGAAAGAAAGAAAGAAAGAAAGAAAGAAAGAAAGAAAGAAAGAAAGAAAGAAGACAAAAAAAAAGGAAAAAGAGAAAAAATATATGGCTGCAGAAGTCCCTTAATTTTATAATTTATTCCCAGAAAGATCTTTTCTATGCCTTTACCAGAAAAACTAATCTGAAAGAGAGATAATGTATTTCTCTTGCTGTTTTCAAAAGACCACAGGATTCAACTATCATTCAAAATTATGGAACATCCTATTGGAAGAATGAGAAACCAATCATTTGTTTGATATCAAAAGAAATACCTAAGTTATCAATGTTTTAAAAACTATGAATCTTCTGAAATAAAAAAAATGCATGTTTTTCTGCTGCAAAACAGAACATGAAACCATAGCTGACATCAGAAGAGTGGCTGGAGATGAGAACTGTTATTTCAGCTAATATCACTATCAAACTAAAGCAGAACTATGTAGAACAGACAAATGAAAGAGTTGTACTAAGAATACTGCTACTAAGTATTGAGAAAGAAAGAGTGTAGTAAAGTGACCTCCTTTTAGCACTGCTCTTAGTAAATATTACATACAATATTGAAAATTTTATGCACACTGTATAGGAATGGCTTCTTTAAGTTTTCACATGTGTAAGAATACAGAATTGTGTCTCCATTTTATATTTCATTCCCCAAACAATGCTGTGAGATTACAAAGAACTACCACCGATCAGTTTTTACCCATAGGAATAATTTTGTGTTTTATACTTTCTAGTTGATGGCCAAGGCAGATACTTAGGAAAGCCCCTTGGGCGGTCTGTTACCTCCAGATGACATGGAAAATGCACACACAATGTTCATACCCAGGATTTTTTGGCAAAGCCATTTAATTCTTCAGCTCAAATTTCTTCATACTATAGTTTCTTTTCCTTCCTTCTAGTTTTATTTGGGGAATAAAAATATGCTTGAAAGATTAATATCGCAGCATTAAAATCTTATTTCCAAAAGAAGCTGGAGTTTATTGCTAAAATTGGCCAATCCTTTATTTGAGTCATTTTGAAAATTCAGTTTAATGCAGTCAGGTTCATATAAAGTTCCTTCAGTGTATTTACTGCTCAAAATCTAAAGTTCTTATCAAAAGGCATTTAAACAACAGATGACTCATTTTCCATTTGTTTACTCTGACCCCTTCCACTGCAAATTTTCCTGTAAGTTATTTATTGGCGGATTTGTGCTGGCCAGGCTAGAACTGTACACATTCTATGTGTGTCTTAATTCTCGCATTTCCTTAACTCAAAATCCTTAAATTCATAACCTCGGTGTTCTCTTCTTGAAGTTCTCTTAATGTAAGCTGCAAGTTTTAATTTATATTGCGTGTCAGTGGCTTGAGAATATTTATGCCAGGTACTCATTTCCAGGGAAAGAACCTCTCAGTGATGGTAACTCTTACATGATTGGATATAGAGGTTTCAGGTCCTCTCTTCCCTGAAAAATCCACAGAAAAATCTCTACAGAGGGAGAAGCCAAATACACTCAGCATTCTTTTGTTCCTTCTTTTCTTTCAGCAGGTGGCAAGTGCATGGCTAATAAACACCAACACACGTGCCTAACCAGCTATTCCTCACAGCCCTCATTGCTCTGCTGCTCCCTTTGGGGCTTCTCATCCTTGCTGGTCTCCCTCCCACAATCACTGCTTGGCCTCGTGGTTTGATACAGACCTTCAAAGATGGAAGAGTTGCATGCAAGCTGTGCAATATTCTTTTGAACTGTACTGTACAAAGAAGAAAACACTCAACAGCCCATAAGAACTTGCTTTCCTGCATTGCTTTTCTGGAAAGTTTGGGGGAATGTCATCCTGTTGCCAGCTTCGTACAGACTGGAGAGGGGTAAAATCTGACAAAAGAAAGTTGGTCAATGACTCCCAGGGAAGAAATCTTGGTTTTCATAAAGATCCAAGAGAGTGGGGAAAATCCCTCAGGCACTGTGCAGCAGCACAGGAAGAACAAAGAGGAGCAGAGCACAAAGTCCTGAGGGTCATCTCTGTGTACAATACTTCCGTCCCAGATTTGAAATATTTGTGTGATGGTTTAGCCTGATTCTTCTTAAGTGTGCTTGACAATAATGCTGCAGTTCCTCTGGTTTCCAAGACTGGAGTCTGAGCAACCAGATTGAGGTGAGGATGTCCCAGTTTATTGCAGGGGGGTTGGACTAGGTGGTCTTTAAAGGTCATTTCCAACACAAATTATTCTATGAATATTTTTCAGGATTCATTCAATTATCTGAAATGAGGTCTTCCATTTTTCCCATCAATATCCCACAAAAGGCGGTACCTTCCACTCTTGAAAGATATCACTGACTTTGCTTAATTTAGGTTGCCTCTGGCACAGAACAGCCAATTTCTGCAAACTGAAGCATCCCTGATAGATGAATGCCCAAAGTGATCCTCTCATTTTTCTCTGTAGGAGATTTTTGAACTGTTAATGATTAACACATCTTGGATGCATCTCATGGAGGCTAATTTTAAAGCTAAAATCTCTCCTGATGGTCATAGTTAAAGTTCACACCTTTCAATGCATCATTTTGTTTGACACGCAAGAAATGTCTTTATTTGAGACGTGACTTCTCTCTGCTATTTCAATGTAAAATTTAAAAAACCCGAAAACAAAGATTACACTGTTGCTCAAAGTAAGTCTTTCCATCTTCACTGGCCTCCAGGTTGCACTACCCAGTCATTATTTTATAGCCATCATATTTTATCCTTGCTTCTCCTTGTGTGTTGTGCTTGTGCAAACATCCCTTTCTAGAGCTCTGAGGTCCTGGATGGGTTATAATATCCTTGAGTGTAATTTCAATGTAATTTCCATGTAATTTCAAAAGGATACTACATTCTATCTATTCTTCAGGCCTCAACCCATAGTGTATCAAAAGGTAAACTTGAAATTCCTTATGGATATTGTGTTAGTTTGGTCCCAGCAGGAGAGAGTATCCCACAAAGTAACCTTCACTTTCTGCAGTATATAATATGATGGGTATGAAACACGCAGACTCATTAGTACTTTATGAATCCCCATTTCTGTTTATAGTGTGATAAATTCAACCCACCCTTCCTTCTCTCTTACATAAAATAACTTTCTTAAAACTTTAACCGGCCTGTGTGACCAAATAGAAGTTGTCATTTTTCTTTATTACTTGTCTCAGTAAAAAGTTTAGAAGTATAAATTAGAAAATAAATTATCCAAGTTTTTAATGAGACATTTTATGATATCCCAACATATTCTGCTCTCAGAAACTTATTTTACATTTTCAGATTTATGTTTATTACAGCGATTTGGTATATTTATAGTCTCATTACTATGCTTATTGTAACATGTAACTTGCCTATATTTCCAATCTTTTATTATTTTCCATTAAGAAGACACTGACAATGCAGAGACAATTCAAAGTTCATTAAAGTTTGGAGCAGATTGATTCAACCCCAAGTTCAAGTACTTTCTTCCTATTATTACTCAATTCATGAAGGCTCTATTTTCAATGTGAATAAATCTAACACCATTTCCCATCTTTTTTATTATTATTTCATCATCATTTTCTACTTCTTTCCTCTTGATGAAAATAGAAAATGTTGCTCTTTCCCCATCTCTGTGCTGGAAGCAGATTTCACCTTGCTCAAGGTAAGCCATTTGCTCCTGCCTGGAAATACTTCCTGCAAAGTCTTTAATCTGTACATAAAGAAATCAAAGAGTTCAGTGAGTCTCACAGAACTTAATTGCAATGTTTTCATTGTGACTTTGAAGTCAAGTATTATATAAGCACACTTACTTATAACTCCATCAAAATTGTCATTAGCTATATTCCAAGTAACCTTTTACTAAGTTTGAAAAAAGAAAAATAAACAACAAATTGAGCAATTGCAATTTTAACTGGAGATTTAATTTGAGGACTAAATCTCTGTGTTTTTTAATTTATTTCTCAGTAGGCTACAAGATTATATAATTTCTGAAAAGGAATAACACTGTGTAGGATAAGCAGCTGACAAGTGCAGTCACACCTTTCTTCTACGTACAGTAACAAAGAATCAATGTCAGTAATTAAAAACCAGACAAGACCTTCTGCTTGACAAATGTAGTTATGTTTAAGCAAAATAACCTGTGTTTCATACACAGAGCCTTTCTTTTTCTTAATCCCTTTTATTTCACACTGAAGTCCATAATAATATATAGTTATCCTTTACAGAATGTAATGCAAACATAAAATTTGTCCTTTTGAGTACTTCCCCTTCTGAAAGAGAAAAAAACAGGAGGAAAAGACTCTTAACTACCTGAACAGCACTATTACCATTTGATGATTAATATGAGAGAAATGGCTCAAAGAACCATTAAAATCATAATTAAAACTAACAAATTGCCAGCAGAAGGGTCAAAGTTCTGGACTGGATCTCAGGATTCAAGAGCTGTATGACTTAAGGCAAAGTGAAGTAGGAGATCTCCTGGGGTTTTCCACTGTTTCCATTTTCCAGCTGTCAAGCTCGGATGTCATGCAGCTTTTTGCTGCCTTGTTAGCCTGACTTACTGTGGTTATTTTTTAAAAGATAGATTCAGAGTGTTCCTGAAGTGGACACAAGCTGGGCCATGGACAAATCCCAGCTCATACAAGGATGCAAGACACTGTAGCCCACCCTTATCACTCCCCCTTGTCACACCTTGGCTTTCAGAGGAAAGAAGTGTGGCTACACAAAACCAAACATTATATAGTGCAGCCATGTTATTTTATGGCCAAATTCCCATGATTATGATCAGGACACAAGGCAAAAGCCCAAGGCATTTTTGTCCCCCACTTCTATTGCAGACAGCAATCCATGGAAAGATACAATGAGCTCTGCACTGATACAGCTTGGGGAATATGTTGATGAAAAAGGGTCAAACTTCTGCTCTGGTTTGGATGGAATATGCATTCCTTGGTCCCACATACAACCACTGAATGCAGAGATCTATGCTCTTCATGTTATAAGTTATATGTTTGGGTTTTTTTGTCCATGTGGAATTGCAACTGATTAAAACCTCGACATCCCTAGAAAACAATTTGCAGTCCTATTTTATAGCTATGAATAGAAAAGAAATTCAGTTTCTTCCTCACCAGTGCACTCCCCTGGATGTAAGAATGAGAGCATTAGTCTGTGCTTGTCTGTGCATTCCTCTGTGTGCTCATACACAAAAAATGAAGAGCCACATCACCCATTACTAATAGACTGCCAAACTTCAGAGCAGAACACAGCCCAGCACTGAACAGGAGTTCAAAAAGATCAGAGCAGCTTTCACAATGGGGTAGGAGAGGAAGCTGAGGAAAAAAGCATCCTAGAAAGCTGATACAACATAAAGAGATCTATATTAACAGTATTCAATTTTCTTGATTTGAATTATTGCTAAGATGTTGTTCATAGCTGTGGAACACAGCATAGAAGACAGAGCCTTTTTTCAACCATGTCCCTACGATGGAGAAAAGAGCTAAATTACTCAGTCCAGGAGGGAATAAACAAACTGCTACTGATGGATCCCAATAGTGAGAGGAAAGCTAATGGAAAGTAGCTCATGCATGTTTTCCAACTGACTGCAATTCCTACAGACACAAATTTTCATCTTTTCTTCCATCTAAAATGCATAAAATTGGATATATGCATTTTACGTGTATCTTTGCCTATATATTTTAATGAAACAACTTAATTTCCTTTCCACACTGTGGATTTTTTTTATATTTGGAATCTTGCAAAAGAGCAAGGTCTGTCTTATCTGGGCCACTGCACTCTGAGTTATACTAAACTCTTTAGACAGAGGGAGAAGGGAGAAAAAGACATAAAGCAGTGACAGGAGACCCCCAGGAGAAGTGAGGGGCAGCCTGCAAGAGAGAACAGACCTGTTCAGCTGAGTCACCTGCCAGCCACTGCCAGAAGGTTTGGTGCTGCTCCTTCACCTGCCAGTCTCACAGAAAGCCTACCCAATAACACAGAAATTTCTAGTTCCTGCAGCAAGGCAAGCCTGGAGTCTTTCCCTCTGGCCAAGCCGCTGCTACACCCACCACAAAGGAAAGAACAAAAGCACTTAACTGAAAGTGCAAAGAAAAAAGTGGAATCTATCATTTTGGCAGGAAACTGTGTGAAAGTTAGCACTGCACAGTACCCTGAGACAGGCATTTCCTTAGCAAACCAGAAGAGACTGTAGGGGTTTCTACAATGTCCTCTTGATGGGCAAGTGATCAGAGTGGTCAGAAAGGAGATTTATTATGGTTCATCCATTTTAACTGTAAAAAATGTCTTTATAAACTGTGATGCCCTGACTGATTAATTTATATTCTAAATGAAACAGTGATTTAACAACTGAAAGCCTTTGGTGTTCTTTCCATGTTAAAAAAAGCAGAGTTTGGGGAAGAAATTCCAATCTTATTCTGCACATGATTCCAGGTCTAGTGAGGAAAACTTTCAGCAGGGCTTTCAGTGAGGCTGGAAAGGAGCCTGTCAGTAACAGAAGATGTCCACAGTGATTTTCCAGTTAAATTACTGGCCACTGAACATTGTGCAGTTCCTTCTTCNTAAACAATGACTGGCATTTGGAGAACTTAAACTACATCAGAAAAAAAAAAAAAAAAAAAAAAGATGTCCACGTCTGCTTAGACTGCTTTTGGGTTGAATATTCCAGTTTAAATTGCCTGTTGAGATATGGGCCTTTTGCAGCTGCAGAAAATAAATTAGCATCAACAGCATGTCTAGGGATCAATTAATTTTCATCAATGTCAAAAAAAAAACAAAACAGTACAACTTGAACAAGATCAGCCAGACTGGATTCAGATTGTGGAGAGACTGACAGATTCATTTAAAGAAAAATCTCAAGTGTGTTGCCAAAACCAAATGAAACAGATTCAGTGGAGGCCAAGGCAATATTCATCCACGCTGTATCTGCATTACTGACAGTGGCTTCACATCAGGGATGTATTTGGAAGCATTACTTCATATTTTCAGGAAGCAATTTATCCCATTCTCCCGCTTGGAATTATTGCCTGGAGTTGCCGAAGAGGAGTGAAATGCAGTGTCTGCTGGCACAGAGAAGGAAATTCCTAGTTACAGTCTTCATGAATCTATAAATGAAACAGGATACTATGGAGAGCACAATGGGTCTGCACATATTTCTATAATTTATCTAAAAGACTCCAAAAACTGGCAAAAAAAAGCAGCAGCATCCAAATCTCCTGCTAACATTAAAATGATAGTTGACTTCAGGACACAGAACACAAAACAAGGAACAATTGACTGGCACACAGAACTCTGCCACTGTCCAGATTTAACATCTGGATTAACAGATGGCAGGTGCTGTGATATGGATAAGTACACATGAATTTATCATGCAACAAGGGAGCAAAGGGTAGGCATGAGAGTGTTTGTGTATATTGATCAAGCCACAGCCAGAGAATGTTTGTAAGATCCCTCCCAAGGTTTCACCTCATTTTGCAGATGGTTGGAGAGCCCTAGGTGCCAAACTGTCTGTTTGGGTGATGCTGTCAAGTTGGGTTCATGAATACACGGGAAACATTTTGCAGTCTTTGGAACAAAGCAAGCAATTTAAATTTGGATTTCATCCATTGCTTACTCTCTACAGGTTAGAAATATGTTTCTAACAAATATCTTGGTTTACTCTTTTAGACCTTCACAATTTTAAACTGTGTGCTTATACACTTGACCTTCATCAAAACTGCAAATCTCAAATTTCATACAGATGTGTCAGGCAAAATATTTAAAAGCAACTCTCAAAGCAAAGTTTATGCATTAACACTAATCCAGGTCAAGATCAGGACAGTTAACCACAGTGACAAACTAGGGAAAAATCCCTTTCAGAGAGTCTGCCAGGACTGGAAACACCATAATAATAGTAGAATTTAACTACTCCTATGTACATTTAAATGTCACTGTGGTATTTTTAGACACTCTACAGGAGTGTTTCATGGATAAGCTAGTCAGGCAACTCAAGGGGGAGCATCTGGTTTTGACTCTCTTCCCAGTGGCATTTTTGGCTGGTGTCACAATGTTACTATCAAGGACTACCTTTGTAATAACCACTAAAATGTGTTTATATTCAACATTCTTCAAGGAATGTGAAGGTCAAAAAAAAATCCCCTGCACTAGTGTTTGACTTCAAAATGTCAGTTTAAAAGCAGAAAATGCTAACTGAACATAAAGTAACTATTAGGTGCAGAATAGGCAAGAACAGGAAGGAAAGAATGAGTATATCACTGTGTAAGTCCAAGGTGTTTCTGCACCTTAAATACAGTGCAGTTCTGGCATCCCATCTTAAAAATTGTAGAATTGAGCAAGAAAAAGAAAATTGAAGGCTGATAAAGGTGACCTAGAGTCTGAAACAATTTGCATAGAAAGGGAGATGAAAAGGTTAGGACTTTTCAGCCTGGAAAACCAATTTCAGAGGAACATAATAGTGAACTGTATAATCAGTAGCTCAGACAGGATGAATAAGAAACTCTTACTCCTTTCTCTTTTTCTCATAATACCAAAAATAGATTACATCAAATGAAATTATCATCCAGCAATTTGGAACAACACAAAAGGGAATGTGTCTTCTCATACCCTGTAATTAAGCTGTGTCACCTATTACAGAGGGGCAATAGTCATGCAAAAATGCATCATTCAAACGAAAGCCAATAAAGACAATTAAACACAAAGGTACTGCCTCTGGAAGGATACTCAGGGAGTACTGTTCCACCTTTGTGCTGTTTTTGTACCAGACATCCACTGCTGGCCATGGTGGGCTACCTTAGATCTTTGATCTGATCTGGGGCAGACATGGTTCTTGTGCACTCCCTAAACTGAGCTGGAAATGCCTAGGATATTAACTTTTTCATTGCATTATACCCACCACTCTTGTGCTAACAGCAAAACCTAAAAAGAGTTATGAACCTTGAAAAGTTTAGGAAACCAGGCAGCTTTTTACACTTCAAACCTGTTTGCATTTATTTTGAGCCAGGATCAGATTGGACTGTACTTTTCCTGACCTCACTTACAAAAAATGTGCCCATAAAATGTGAATCAACCTGATGGATCCAAAAGAAACCCGGCCCCAAAAACACTCCCTAAACTGCTGGGAAATCATTGTGCTCACAGAGCAGCTCTGGACAGAAGTCCTTGCTGGCCAGTTGGACCTGCTGGGCTTACACACAGCTTGCTTATAAACTCCTGGCAGCTGGAGTCTCACTGAGATTTTCCTTTCTCAAGGAAAGAGGCCAGTCAGATTTGTGACTGTGTTGTGCAGTTAAGAATTCCAAAATGAACATGCTTGTACACTGCAGTTTCCTTCCAGCTTCATCTCCTGTAAGTTTTAGTGCGTTCTGTCATTTTCCTGCAGTGACTGGGTAGGGTGCATTACCTGGCATTATGTAGATTATATAGATGTCTATTATAACAGATCTTCCATGTGTGCATCACCAGGCTGTGGGTAAACAGGGTGATACAGAAATAGCCTCCCATCACACATTAAATATATTAAAAGCAGATTAGGAAGATATCTGTGTTATTTTAGATAGAGTTAATCCTGTTTTACAGCAGAAAATGAATAGATATACTCAAGCCCCCTTAGCACTGATTTCTACCACTTCACTAAATATAATAGGAAAAGAAATTAGGATATTTTAATGAAAATAG
The DNA here is from genome assembly GCA_013389925.1 of Aegithalos caudatus. Lineage (NCBI taxonomy): Eukaryota > Metazoa > Chordata > Aves > Passeriformes > Aegithalidae > Aegithalos > Aegithalos caudatus. Next base: position 1,221,055 of record WEIU01001708.1, on the reverse strand, counting down.
GAATTTCCATTTTGCCTGAAGGACAGGTATTGCCAGTTCTTACTAATGTCAAAAAACAAAAACAAACCGCCCCGCCCCCCCCCAAAAAAAAAAAAAAAAACAAAAAAAAAAAAAAAAAAAAAAACCAAAAAAAAACAACCAAACATGCAGTTTTATCTCAAAGTTTTATCATCTTATTGATGAGGGAAATGTATGTGACCAATAGAAACTCTTCTACTAATACTAGGGGAAAAAAGTGGTTTAAAATGTAGATCTAATATTTTCCTCAATAACCATATCTCATACATTTCAAAACTAGGAACCAAAAAAATAAGGGATGGTTTTCAGTTTCTGGGATACCACATTTCTTCAGGAAAAATATTTCATTTCTCCATCCCTGACTTGAATATAAAGACAAGACATCAGTCATTTGGATGGTATTGTTTACTTGTAGCACAAGGTAAAAAAACACATGCAGCCCCCAATGAAAGAGGACCTTGATAAAATTCAGAGCCTCTGGGTGCTACTGCATGCCATAATAGCTCAAATAAACACAAATAAACTCCAGTGTCCTCACTTTCAGAATATTTGTACCTCCACCTACATATACAGCACATTATTTTACTACAGTGACCAAAATGTTAATACCTTGGAAAGCATCCACACCTGAGACAACAGAGTAAGTGTGTCACCCAAAGCAGTGATTGCAGCTTCCTGAAATTAGCCCCACTTCATTCCTTTCATTCCAAACCTTGCAGACAGTCACATTGCATTGCTGCTCTTTATAGCACAGTATCTGATAAGAGCATTTGAATATGTCTTCCTAGATCTTTCCTAGCTGTCTTCCCAGCACCCAGATGACTCAAGAACTGACAGATGCAGGGCACAACCTTTGTTCCAAAAACTGCTTATGTGCATCTCTGAGACTGGAAAAGGAGAAAGAAAAAAAAACACCACTACCACTTTTGAAGTATTACACTTAATGTGAGAGTCTAAAAATGAAAAATTATAGGATAAAACAAAGCACAGGGATTTGGAAAGAAAAGAAATGAGGGCAAGAGAACAAATCTTAGACACAGGCTGTTGCTTGAGTCAGCAGGACAATAGTCCAACACATGGACAGGGCCATGCTGTTACTTTATTGATGTTTAAATGCAGCATTACCAGCTTTTCCCATATTTCCCTGCTGCTCAGTTTTGTCTGCTTTGCCAGCAAGCCTTGAGCCTGCTGTGATAAACTGGGTAAGAAGAGCACAGTCAGGGGATTGTTATCCACGAGATAACATTGACTGGCTGGGACAGAGGGGGCTTTGCCACCTCCCCCCAGAACTTGCTGACCACCCCACCTCCAGTTCACAGCGTGCAGGTGATCCTGCCAAACACAAATAAATGATCAGCTGGGAGATGGAAAACTTAGTTTTAATGCTGTCTCCTCCATTCTTAATCTCTGAAAAATATATTCCCAATGGGGCTGTGCAACCAGACTGTCCCCTACCCACAGTGTAAAGGAGCCTACTGTCAAGTAAACATTCTCCAGGATCTATCTGGGGAATCTCCACAGAGATTATTCACAGTCAGGCATGTTAAAAATTTTATCTCAGTTCCCTCTGTTTCTGCTGTCTGAGCCACTGTGCCAAAACCCTTTTACAGCATCACAGAGGACAGATGTCACTGCACACGAGGGCAGCCACACCAACACATCCACCTTTTTCTTGGAGACTGCTCTGTTGTAGCAGACTACAATCTAACCCCACAGCCCGTGCTGGACACAGCCTTCAAAAACATCTCTTGGCTGAATGCACCCCGGGAGAGTCTCTAACAGATCTCTGGCAGTGTCAGCCCGTTCCCAAGAGGTCAAGGCAGAGATTTTACCTGAGGGCTACAATACTGGCCAGCATCAGCCGCCACCCTGCTCTGGGTGGGAGAGACACCGACACCTCCAGCTGCAGGGAGAAACAGATTGAAGCCAGACCGACGGAAGGAACAGGGTTTTATTAACAAGGTCAGGATGCAAGCAAGTCCTGTCCTACTACTCAATAAAAAATTAAAAATAAAAATTTTGAAAGCCTGAGGAGCCACTGTTATCTGCAGTCCCTGGCTCTCTTGAGACAAAGCAAAGCTCATGGCCATACAGCAGTTTTGCTATGACTTTGCTCAAGTCATTTAGATTTTCAAAAGCAGCAGTTCCACACCCACTCATCTAAGTGACTGAAGGTTTGTGATGTCTCAATGAGAATGATTTTCATCATGTGTGTGTATGTGTGACTGTGGTTTTCCTTTCTTTAGGCAATTTGCTGCTTCCTTGAACTCTGTCTTGGTCAGGGAGAGACTCAGTCACAGCCCTTACTTTGTTTATTACAATATCTCTTAAAGGCAGAGAACTGCTATCACACCTATTTTACTAATGTAAAAATACCACCTTTCCTCCAGGTGTCTCAGAAAAAAAAAGTATTTACTTTAAATTATCCGACGGGACCAAATAGATGATCTGCTTCTCTGTTTCCAGAAGTGATGCTAGAGTGAAAAAAAAGAAAAAAAAAAAAAAAAAAAAAAAAAAAAAAAAAAAAAAAAAAAAAAAAAAAAAAAAAAAAAAAAAAAAGCCACTGGAAGAAAATACGAACAAAATTGCAATAGAATACGGATCTCAGGTTTTAAAGCACGCAGTTAACTCTTTCCTGGGTACTCTCCAAGTGTTCTTGGCCGGTTTTCTTGCCGGCAGCGGACCGGGAGCGGTTCGGCCGCGCGGTTCAGCCCGGGGACACGCGGTGGCAGCGCGGCCGCTCGCTCCTCCCAGGGCTTTTCCCGGCGGGGAGGAGCTGATTCCCTTTCCTACCGCGGGATCACGCAAATCCAGCCAGGGGAAGAGGACACGTGTAGAAAAAAAAAAAAAAAACAAAAAAAAACCTGCTCTTCCTGACTAGCTGGCACTTACATATAACACCTTCAGCCACGGGATCCAAAATAAAAAGGAGGGGGAAAAGCAAACCCTGAGTGAATGGGACTTCGTTTTCTGTGTGGTCCTAGAGAGTCACACATGTGTCTGGGTGTATTTTAGATGCTGGTGTTCATACTTACACCCCTTTTTCCTGCAGGTGAAAATCATCTGTTTCTAGGGTACAAACCCAGCTGGTTCCATAAGTCCTAGCAGACAGACGGGGACTGGGAAGGAAAAATGAGCAAAAGAACAAATCACCACAACTTTCATATAAATATCATTTGTGGGAAACTTCTGATGGAGAAAGGTTTTGTGGTTTAGGCCAAGCACATCTGGTAAGAATAAGAAATATGTCTTATAAAAAAAAATTTGGTTTCCTGATCTGCTTGAGTGCATCAGACACTGAAAGCAAATGTTTTTCTATGGTGTTTCACATCCCTTAATCAGCACTTGCATTGTAATTAATTGTCTTTTTCAAAAATCTAATGGGCAAACATGCATCACAAGTTGCAATCTTTTAGGGATAATCCCAGCTATGTTGTTTTCCATCTGCAAATGACACTGCTAAAGTATTTCACTCTCAAAAGACTTGGGGTTTTTTTGTTGGTTTTTTTTTTCAGTTGAAGTGGGATATTAATCCAAAATAAATCAACTTCAAGGAATTGCTGTTGATGGGGCAATCAGTTACATGATACTTGTTTATTTCCTTCAGCTAAAAAAAACCCTAATTCATTTCTATTTCAGATCTTGGCTAAGCATGTCCTGAATTGCTGTGCCGGCAAAATTCTTTCTTTCCTCTCTCTCCTCCCACCCCCAACTTTCTAGTCAGCACTCCTAGTTACAAGGAGAGAAATCCATCTCAGAAATCTAATTTTAAAGATTTTAAAGCCAACAGCAAAATGCTATTTCTTTTGCCACGGATCTCACAAGCACAAATAAATGTACATACTTGCTAAATAAAGTTCATAACAATTCAACAGAGGCAACGCCACTGTGCCAAGAGCTTGTAAACCTCTATGTGGTGTCGGTGGCATCTAAGGACACCCTCTGTAAGACTGTTTTCTATATATTATCAATTTCAGGTGCATTTTTTTTGTGTGTTAAACCAAATGGGTTTTGACTATAAAAACTATCCAGAATTCGTGTTTGTGCTGGAGTTCGGGAATGGAGAAGAGGGCAGGGAAAAGGAGGAGGGGAGGAAATGTTTCACATTTTTTAGACTATTTCTAATCTCCTCACTCATACTGCCTGGGAATGAAGTATCTATTGTTTACTGGAAATGCTTTTGTGACTGTCTGCATGTCAGCAAAAGGGTCTAACACAGCTTCTGACATAGTTTACATTCCTTTCTAGCTGTAATGCGTCTTCCCCATTGTTTTTCCTACCCTATCCTGTCCATTCTTCCTCTTTTTTTACCCCTGCACTTTTCTGTTACAATTATTTCCTGCCCATCCTAATTGTGCCAATATTCATCAGGAGTGTATGATTGACTGATGACATGAACACAGCTTTATTAACAGGTCAGGGTGCAAGTTAGTCCTGTCCCACTGCACAACAAAAAAAGCTGTATGCCTGAGGAAACACTGTTATCCGCCGTTCTGCCACATACCTCCGATTTCCTCCTCTCCAAAAATTCCTGCTCCTCATTCCTAGATGGTTCCTTCCTCCACCCCACCATCTCCAACCTTTCTGCTCCAATATATAATTTTTCCCCATTTATAAGGAAAGGAGTGTGTCACTCATTGTCCCTCAACCAGTGAAACTATTCTCACGTATCACTAACATGACCTCTCCTGTGGGTGCCACATCAGAACAATGGGGAGTGACTTTAAGTCAGTCCAAGTGATGAGAAGGGCCAGAGCAAGCGAGCTCCCTCCTTCTTTTAGAAGAAGAAAAAAAAAAAAAAAAAAAAAAAAAAAAAAAAAAAAAAAAAAAAAAAAAAAAAGAAAGAGACACAAAGAGTAAAAGAATCAGGGGTAAAAGAATTCTGGACTCATGTGGAGTCAGTTCTTCCTCCCATCCTGAGTTTTGTGAGAAGGTGTCCAGTTTCTTAGGCTACAGTGTACCCTAAATCAAGGATCACCCCAGTTTCCCCCAGCCATCTGTACCCTCACTGCTGTCTGAAATTTGGTAAAAAACAAGCTTCAACAGCTCATTTTGAGTCCCAGCATGACTCTGAAATAGCAACATGTGAAATTAAAAGCCACACTACTTTTCATTTGCTTTTAAGAATCAGCAGGTTTTCTGTGAAAATACTTATGTGTAGTTTGGAAAAGGGTTGTTGGTTTGTTTGGCTTGGTTTGGTTTGGGGTTTTTTGGGGGTTTTTTTTGGGGGGGTTTTTTTGTTTGTTTGTTTGTTTGTTTTGTTGTTTTGTTGTTTTGTTTTTTTTAATCATGCCACCCTGGAACTCTTACTTCTTTTTCTAAAGCCTGCATTTTCCTTCCTCCAAAACACTGTGCATTCCCTTGGTCCTCCTCCTTCCAACCCCCCGTGAGTAGAGTGTTTGAACACTAATTCCAAGCTGTGTCCTGAGATTCTGTGAGAACTTCGACCTTCCCCCAGCTGTACTTCAGGGGGCAAAACCCGCTCACGACAGCAGGGGCAGAGCCAGGCGGGGTTTTTCCAAGTTTTAGTTGAGCAATTCTCTCATCACCTCTTTACAACGAAACGGAGAGAAGGCGGCAGCAATTCGTCTCTCTGCAGTCCCTTAGGGCAGTCTGGGAAAAAAAAACAAAACAGGAAAGACAGCAGAAAAACCTCCCAAACCAGCAGCCCTGTAACCACTCCTGCCTGAAGTTTTTTTCACAGCACGGACCACCGCTCTTAGAGCATCTTTTATTTCCAGGTTGAAACTTACGTACAAAACGTGTAAACGTGTAAGAATATAGAATTATCTTATATAAACCACGATGCAAAGCATCCATGAGGGACGGCGCATGAAGACAGCGCATATTTAATGCATATTAAAATGGGTCCGCGTGTTTGCTCACAAGGGGTACGTGTGTCACGGGAAGCCGGTGTCCCGGCGGGTGCGGCACAAGCACACGCTCACACAGACACAGACACAAAGGCACGATCGCGGCGCCGGGAGCTCAGCCCGGGCCGGGACCGCCCGGG
>WEIU01001708.1:1147367-1214569 GCA_013389925.1 Aegithalos caudatus | reverse complement strand
CCCGGGGCGTGCGGCCTGCTCGGGCAGAAAATCGTGCCTCTGTCGCCTCTTCTTTTACTCTTTTCCCACCGCCGCGAGTTAGAAGTTTCTCCCTCCCAGCCTCCGCCGTAACTCGGTGCGGGGCCGCTCCAGGCTCTCCGCTGCCCGGGAACGGAGCCGAGCCGAAATTCTAATCCGACAGCCGCTTCATGTGCTCTTTTTAATGCCTTTAGCTTTACCCACTACTCCTGTTTGCGAAGTAAAATGAGAAGAATCGTAGGAGAAGTTTTGCCTTGTTTAACCGTGAAATTAAAAAAAAAAAAAAATAAAATAAAAAAAAAAAAAGTTTGGAAAAGTAACTGTAGGAAAGGCATGAATGGGAAGCACAGAGCGATAATGCTATCAGACATTATTTACCCAGTTCTTTGATATGCGTGATACAAATTGACGTCAATCATCCCTCGCTTCCAAGGTCTTGTAGCCAGAAGGCCAGACTCGTCAGGAAATCTGCAGCCACACCTTGAGCTCCAAGCAGAGCCCGACCACATCACGGTGACTGCCGGGTGCTGAGGGTTAAAGGCAGGATGGTCGAGGGGTTTAGTCTTAACTATTCATGAAAAGTTTATATGCCATGAAACTTTAATTTGTTTTTAAATGGGAAGATGTGACTGATTTGCAGGTTACATGCCCTGTTGCTCCATTGTCCTTAAGGAAGCTGTCACCTTTCGTTTGCTAAAAGCTGTGAGACAAAAGTCTTTATAACTATATATATAATCTATATATAGTCTATATATACAAATCTATACATAGTTTTTATAACTATATAACTATACTTCATCTATCTTCTCAGGCAGACAAATATTTTCGTGTTCTTTGTCTGGCCTCTTTAAAAAAACAACTCATAGCAAAAATGGACATGTTCTGCTTGTAGAAATCAGTTGTACAAATCACATAAATAGGTATGCAAAGTGCAGATAAACATGCAAGTCCTTAGCTGCTGTCATTTAAATACGGTGTCCAAACACTTACATAGTTTAATTTTTTTTTCTCTCAGCAGAGGGCCTGCAAAAAGCTTTTTAAGCAGTAGTTTATAAATGATACAGTGTCATGAACCTGAGCTCATGTCTCTAAACCATGCCTAAAACTATGAAAACAGGGTCCTCATCCTCTAAAGTCATCACAGCTTCTCTGGAATACATTAACAGATCTGATGTCTTTGGGGATAGTTATCTTGGCTTGCTTTGTTTTTCTAAAGGTCAAGTATTTGATGCCCTTGCATTTCTGAGACACCAAAACTTTTAAACTTGAGGATAAGGGGTGGAAAATGACATGCCTGCAACATCTTGTTCATGCAGAAAATGAACTTCTCCTTTTTCAAACATATTTTATGGGCAAATTGCTGTACAATTTTTAATCCCACTGCAAAACTCAGTAAAAAATAATCAAAACTGAAATGCATTCCATGAATTTATGCATATGTATAATATATGTATATCTCTCTATATCTTAAATATACATATGCTTGCATATGTATCCCAATGTGCTTTCTATACAGACTTGCTCAAAACTGGACCATTCTTTGTGAAACATTTGAATTCTGATGTGTATGGAACTTATAAAAATATGCCCTCTTTTACATGCAAAAGCATCCCTTTCTGTGAATTACAGCCCTTTTCTGGCTACATTCATCAGGGTTCCTGTATTGTTTGCAGTTGCAGGGGAGGATTACAAAGATTTAGAGGGAGCGGGAGCAGTCCCCTATGACATAATTGTCCTGTCTGTAGGAGTATTTCAGACTGTGCTCAGCAAGGTACTTAGTGCATGCCTAACCACAGTGTTCACATGCATGCCTAAAATTAGCCAAGCACATAACCACTGGGTATGAAAAATCAGTGGTAGGAAAGGTCCTGCCCAGTGTCATCGGTGCACACCCATTTTCTACCGACTGTACTGGAAACTTTGAAGCCATGTAAAGCGGTTTGTCAGCCAGCATAATTTCTCCTTAGAATTTCAAATTAGAGGTGTTTGCTTAGCCTTCAGCAGTACTTTTATGTGGAAGAACTTATATTTTCTTCCTACCCCCATACTGTTTGTTGTTTCATGCCTTCTTCCTCCTTTTGGAAGGTATGTTTCTTTCTGATAATAGAAATTAGTAATCTTCAGATTTGAGGATTCCACCTGCTGCCAAAGAGTTGAAGTTACATATGTCCTCAACTCTCATCAAGATGTTGTCAAGCATTGTTAATAGCTTTTCAACCAGTTCAACAACAGCTGCCACTTGTCCAGTTTATCCACTGCTGACCCTTTACAAATTAAAGATTGCACTGCCCTTAAAAGTCTTGAACAACTAAAGCAGTCATATCAAATTTCTGGATGCTATTTAAGGACGGAAATGCAATGGTAGCCAGTTCCACCTTATCAAAGTAAAGTGGCATTTGGAATCACAGACTTTAATGACTGGTGTTTTGTCGCACATGCTGTTTTTATTTTATGTACATTTTAGGAATCTTTTAAACTTCGTTCTGTTTATGAGTCCCCTTGCCTCCGATCTTGTTCCTTTTTAATTTTGATTGGCTTTTTAAGGCATCTTAATCAGATCCTCACTGTAAAATCAAGGGAAGAATTGAGTAATGTATCATACAAAACCAAATGGCCTAGTGAACTGCTGGCTGTGTACTGGTTCTTTTTCTAACAAGTTTTAGAAACACAGTGTATTTATTAAAAAAACCAAACAAAAAATCAAAACAGAATCCAATTTTACATGATTTTCAAATAAATATCAATATAAGACAGTGGAAATCAGAGACTTATTTGTTCTTCACATTTATTAATTTCTAAAATTCTTAGTATTTTCTTGTTACAATTGCTTTTAGGGACTCAGGGCACTTTTCTGTATTTAGCTTTCACTTTTGCAGAATGCTGGCATGTTAACTGTTCCATAGTAATTTTCTGTTTCTGTCTTTCTGGGGTAAGGAAGTAGAGAAAATATCCATTTTGACTTTCAATTTTTGTTAGTTTTGTTACATTCCTCGCCTCTGCTTCCTGAGCCAGCAGAAATCTTTTTCTTAAATTTGAACCCTTGTGTAAATGTCCTAACCAACACAAAATGTTAGAAAAACTCCTCTGGGACCAGGCATGTGCTGGCAGAGTGATGAAGGAGCACAATCAAAAGGAAGGCTCTTTGATCTCGAGATGAAGGGATTCAGTGATGGTTTTGATATGCCATTATTAAATGTCATCATCTCAGTCCATCCTGAGTGCTGAAGTACAAAGGAGGATGAAAGGATGCCAGTCCAGGATGCTGAGTCCCCGTGGGGGAGGTGACCACCCAGGTGCCCTGAGCAGGAGTGGACAATGAGCAGGGGCACTCTGGGTGTGTGACAGTCCCTCAGTTCCTCTTAGACTGATGTGTACAGGTACAGCTGCACTGGTGACTGCACTGAGAGGCTCAAAGCCAAAATTTGGCTTTCATGGTGTCCATTTAAATACAAAAGTACTGAAAAAGATTCACAGCAGAGAGTGTGAGTACCACTGTACATAATTTGAGGGAGATTTGATACACCCAGGTCCTTGGTGGAGATAATTGTCTTTTTTCATCTACTAGATATCTTAGAAATGCCTCTTGTTGTTGTAGTTTTTGAAAGCAAAGCAAACATTAGGTTGGTCTGTCTGCAGCCATAGGCAGTGATTGCTGGGGAGAAATTTCCAAGGCCTTGGGAGGCACTGGGTTTGTCACATCCAGGGGAGCAAAGGGGCCTTGAGAAGAGCCTCTCTGGAGACAGATGGGATTTCTCCTCAGTCATCTCTACAGCCTGCTGCCTCCTGATACTGCAGTTGTTTTTTCTGGTCTCAGAATTCTCTTGAAACTGTTGCAATATCAGGTGACTTCTGCACAGCTTTTATTCTAGGCGTGGAGAAGAGCAGAGGGGTTCGGTTTTCCTCCTCCACTGACCACATCCAAGGTGTTCCTCAACTGCTTTAGTTCATACTGACAGCAGAGAGGGAGCTGATAAGCAGTCCCACTCCATTGCCCACACATGGGTGTCTGATGCTGTCTGAGATGCCTGGGTTGTCCAAAATACCCTTATGGGTTGACAGACATGATGCAGGGCCTGCAGCAAACCCATTTTTTCCTGACTGGCTGCTGGAAATCAAGTGTGGCATCCTATGGCCTCTCAAATAGTACTGTTTGTCCCTTGTGGATGAGTAACTGAACCATGTGCTTATTTCCTGAAGAGAAAGACTTTTTGTGAGATTTAAAACACTGAGAATCACAGTCAGAAAGTATTAGTCTTAACAGTAAATGAGAACATAATATAAGTTTAAAAAATAATAATTAATGGCTTCTTAAAATCAAACAACAAAACAGTGCACTGGGTGTGTAAGGTTTTTGTAGTACAGTGAAAATAAACTGAAGGAAGCCTTGTTGGCACAGGCAAGTTTTGATCTCAGGTCACCAATTCTGCATCTCATAACTGTTGGAAAAGCACAGCATTTCAATTCCCACTTTTTCCTTTACCACACTGACTTTTGGCACAAGTAACCACCACACAGTAAAAAAGCATGCCTTTTATGTCTGCCTAATAAATATAGAGGTAAAAGGCCAGCAAAATAATTTACTGATGTGATAAGAGCAAGCAAGAGATAACTGCAAAGTGAAATTCCATAGGTTGACATATACTGTGTTTGTCTCTGAAAGAGAAAAATTTTTACTGATGGATAATTTCACAGGGAGACTGAAGGTGAAAAAAGGGGACTGCTTGAAAGAAAACTGCATGGTACAATTTTTGATTGACTGTAATTAATTAACTGCAAGGAGGGAACTGTTCGATATGTAGTTTATCCTCAACTGGTTAATGGATGGCCTTGTTATTTTTAACTTATCCTCTTTTTTGAATTTTTATTTTTAATAAAGACAAGCTTAGAGTTACCCAAAATATACAAAAACTACTTGATGAAAGGGCATTTATGCCCTAAGTAGATAACTGAGAATACTTTCTCACTAAGTAGAATAAACAGGAAAAAAAACTGTAAAGAAACAGAAATTTATGGGTATTTATATTTCAAGATCTAGTGTATGAAAGTCCTTTAATATGCAGCAATGAATAAAGCGAATCTTTAAAAAGCCAGCACTTAGCTGTGGTGGACTCTGACTGAACACCTGAAATAGTACCTTGCTATGGGAATTACATGACACAAATGAGACATCCATATAAATTTGTAGATTTGGGATGCTGGTGCACATTTCTGTGAATTTTTTGCAGTATAAGAGAACAATTTCCTCTTGCGTCTTTCTCATGCACTCAGGTAACCCTTGGGCTATGGTAACCTTGTAATGTCAGGAAGGAATTATTACAATCCAAATCATGAGTCTGACCAAGCTGCACCACTGCACTCCCATGACACGGAGTTACTGTGAATGTGTCCTAACAAATCACCTCATACCTGTTTAAATCTGCCAGAATCAGAGAATCGGAAAGTATGATGATACAAGCAAAATAATTGCAATTTATGATTGAATTAGGCCTTAAATTATCACAGTCTGCCATTATATTGTATTATATTGTACTATATTATGGGATACACAACTTTTATCAGCAGTTTGGGCAAGTCAGTGATTAGTTCTTTAGATTTCTTTCCTATAGGACCTCAGGTAATACTTGATATTTTGAAAATTGATGGCCAGTCAACTTCTTTATTGACCACTGTTCACCCTAGTAGGCCCCTTTATAAGTGATTTGAGGTCTTGGCTTCAACTTCTATTTCACCTCTTTAACCTGCATTGATTTTATTCCTATATGCAGATTCTCATAGGAATGTGGAAATCTCATAAATAATTCTTTCATTAATATCGGTTGCTTTTAGAAGTTTTGTTAACAGAAGCACTCACTCTTTGAAAATGTGTTCTATTAGTGCAAAAAAGGAACAGCCTAAAGGTTTTGTCGGCCTGTTTGGGGTTTTAATGGAAGAAATAATCACAATGCACTGCTCCTTTTCAGAGCTGGGTCGTGGGAAAAAAGCATCAGAGCAGATAAACTGTGGATCTTTGACATCATTTGTAGAATTAGTGAATCTCAGGTGCAGATGTGAAGTGTCTCTGGACAACCCAGCTTCACAGCACCATGAGCCCTGGAGTTGGTTGGCAGATTCTGTGCTGTTTGGGTGGAGCACTGAGATTAGTGAAGCATTATTTGCTCCAATACATTGTCATTAAATTAGCACCTGAGGGAAAAGGAACAGCAGCAGAGGTAGAGAGCTGTGAAATTATGGTCTGTACTCAGCATGTGCAGCTTGTTTATGACTGTACATGGTGAAATCTGCATCTCTAGGGTGCACAGTAACAGATACAGACATCAACCTGTGTTTCTCAGCTCCAGTGTACAGCTGCAATATTTTCATCTCGAGTACTTTGCATGTCATAGTCAGCCAGTGTAAACCATGCATTTATGTATTTGCATGTATGTTCAAAGTGGTTGCAGTGAAAAATAAGTGTTCTTAGTTCAGTGATATTGTTTCTCAGCACTTAATTGGCTTGTTATATATATTTAAAATATCAACTTGCTTTGCTAAAACTTTTTTCATAGTTGCATGAGTCACTAGGCTCCTAAAAGCTAAAAATAATTCTTAAGTAAAGTATATAGGGAACTGGGAAAAAAAATGGCTTGTGACCTCAGGAAAACGCAAATATCCCTCCATCATTTCCCTGTTCAGTTTCCAGCTTATATAAATGTCAGTGCTGACTGCAACCTTTCACTGGTACTGTGTCTCATCCTCTAAAACAATGCCATGTTTTGGTAAGATCTGACTAATAATTGTCTTTGTTTCCAGGCAGCCTGCACCGTGCATCCAGTGTACCAGAGCGTGTCTATAACATGGGCATCACTGAGAATGATTTTGCACCAAGGTCTCCCTACAGTTTCTCATATTACCAGGCAAACCAGGTGAGGAAAGGAAGGCAGTGAGTAGAAATAAAGACAGTATCACACACATAGTTTATTCATTTTGTTGACCACAAATAATAGCATTTGGATGGTGCTACAAGGTTTGTTTGCTTGTTTGTTTTCTTCTTAAAACCTGATTTTTAGAAGATGAGGGGTTTACAATGAAATTTCTCAATGTTCTCCCTTCCAATGACTTCAGAGTCCAGTAGCCAAATTTGAGTCAGTCATACAGATGGGCTGCTTGCTGTCCTGTTGGGTTTGTGAGAATTGGCACCGGGGTAGAAAATGAAAAATCATATTTACTGCACTAAGGCAAAGGCTGTGACAAGTCAGATCTTCATCCCTCCCACCAGACAGCAGTTCAATCAGTACATCTGTACCTCAGGGTGGCCAGAGGCCATGCTTCCCAGGCAAACAGAATTAACCATCCAAAACCAAAGCAAAACAGGTTCCTTTACTTTCATAAATACTTTAGTTTTCGCAAGGTAGAGTGGTTCCTTATCATTTAAAATACTCCTGTTGTAACCTGTTTTATGATTACAAGAATTCCAGCAGTACAGTCCTTGCAATACAATGGTGTTTCTAAACCATCTAATTATAAATTCTCTGGTTATTTTGACCAGCTTTTATTGGGGTCATGGCCTGAATGCTGTGATAAATAATTGGTTTTCTGCAGGGTTTTTGACACAGCTCATAGTTGGTTGTGAACCTATTTGAAGGAGGAAGTCAACACAGCACAATAACAATCAATTGCTATTGATCAATTTAGTAAACTGAAAGCATTTTGGCTTGAGAACAGAAACATTTATTTGGTAAATAACTGTGTATGAAGGGGGCAATTCTTTCTTAAGTTTAGATTACTCAAGAATGGCTTTTTGTCATTAAAAGAAATAGCCCAGCCTTTGATGAGTCAGTGAAGCAGCTCTGGCTCTGTAAAGGGAGAGACAGAAGCATTTACCTAAACACATTTCATTCTCTGTCCTCCCATCCTCTATTCTCACTTGTCCTGCAGTCCATAATATTTGACCTGAATCCATTCCTTCCAGAAGAGAGAAACAAGAGGAAAACTGGAGGTGACATAGGAATCACAAGAAAATGATAAAGTTTACCAGGCAGGGGGTGGGGAGAAAAGAGAAAAAAGTGTAAAAGCTGGGAAAAGCCACGAGGTCTAGTACTTCACATAAACATTAATTATCCCCAAACAACAGATTAAGATACCCTTGCATATGTTCTGTAGAATAAACAGATATATCCAGTGGTCTTTGCCTGAGCCTGCTAGTTTCTATAACCTTTACTCCTTTTGTGAATCAACTGTCACCCTCAGGATCTCCTCAACAGTGAAATTAAGGGAATTCAGCCTGGCATCTATCTGCCCAGCACTGTTCCTTCAATAAATAACTTGTGTAAACTTCTCTGTTTACCTTAAAAATGCCTTTAATATTTCTACACTTTAACACAACATAGAAATGGAAAATATGGGGCTTTTTATGGTTGTATGCCCCTATGCTTACTGATGTTTAAAAAAAAATGATCCATGACTCCTTTTTCAAGGCCAGAAAATGTCCCAGGTTGATTTGGTTCTGGATGGTTTTGAATAGAGTGAACAAGACAATGTATAATTGAGAGGCCTTAAATGACACCTAAAAGTAAGAATCTTGAAGATATGTCCTACAAAGAAAGGCTGGCAATGGATTTGTTGAGTTTAGAAAAGAGAAAATTGTAAAGCAAGATGAGGTACAAGAAAAAAAGAAAATAGTCTAAAATTTCAACTGTAGAATTAGGGAAGTCAGTGAAATAGTGAAATGATCATTTTCATCTTCTGGGAACGTTATACAATCTCCTTAATTTTAAAGAGGGTAGACAAACAGGGAAGGGACTATGTCTTTTTACTAAATCCTACCACAAATGAACATAAGTGCTAAATAACCTTATAAGGTTTTTATCAATATGCAGACACTTTGGTATAATATTTTTTTATATCTGATTGATTAATTTTCTTCTGTGTATTAGAAAGCCTTGAATTTAGCTTCAGTAGCAGATGTTGGTGTTAATGCCCAAGGAGTTTCAACAGAAAAATCTCCATTAATAATCAATCTGTTCATTACCTGGCTTAATTGACTTATGCAACTATTTTGAATTCACGACAGAGGACTAGATGAGACTTTGTCTCCTGATGTTTAGACTGTTCTTCTTCCTACCTTCATGAGGGAGGTACAGAGAAGTGTGGCAGAATCCCATTTGATGAACAGCTTTGGCAATGTTGACGTATTATTTTGTGATTCAGAGAGCAGGCTGTAAAATTTTTGTCTTTACTTGCTTTGGTTTGATTTCTCTGCTGCTAATCCTAAGCACTGTGACCTTACTGCGGCCCCTGTTGTTTCGTGCCCCCTGGAGCAGGTGGCCTCCCCATCCTCTTACACGAATGGCTGGGGGACAAGGATTGCTTACAGGACGATGGAAGAGAGAGCTCAGAGGCAGCCTCTGAGGAGACTGGAGGTTTCGCCCCAAAGAAATCCGGAAAGATTGGCGTACGTGTCCAAGGATTTTCACTATGATGGAGGGGTTTCAGCTGGATTCACCATGAGGCACGGAGATAGCCTGAGAGCCAGTGGGACCGTGCCGCCAAGATACGCCTGCTCCGAGATTGTTGGTTACAGCCTTCGTGACGCCGTGCACAGGGGATGCTCCTTCAAGAGACAATCCCGCATGGGGGCTGCCAGTGATGCTGTCCCTGATGGATTCTACCCCAGCCCCACTGTCCCTCTGTACCACCAGCCTGGCAACAGCCGCAGCATGACCAACCTTCTGGAGAAGGAAAACTACCTGGCCTCGGAGAGCGCCATGGGACAAGTGAGGTCCCCGACTGCGTCCCGTTTGTCTCAGAACAGACAGTCTGTGAGGTCCAGCTTCTACCAAACAGCCTTCAGGAACACACAGAGCAGGAGGGAAGTTTCCCAGCCAGCTTCAGTAGCCAGTGTCACTGCAGAAACGGATGGGAGGAGGATGCCAGTGACAGCTGCTGTGGCCGCAGCAGGCAGAAATGGTTTCTTGCAGGGCGAGCAAGTGACCCTCAATGGATCTCAGCTGGGGTAAGCACGGTGCAGGACCTGCTTTGGCTCTGGGCTGTCACAGCTGACAGGAATGTGTTTGTTAGAGAGTAAACTGATAGCCTGTGGTTCAGCAGCCAGCACCATGTATGAAATATCAGTGCAGAGGAGGCAGAAAGTGGATTGGCTTTTAAAAATCCACATCCAGTGCAACAGAGGAAAGGGGAGAAAAAATACATCTGTATGTATAGTGCAGGGTCTACACATCCTGCTGAAGTTTGGGACTCCCTTTTGCCAAGAGTTAATTTTATCAGGAGACATGAAGTAGTCACTGAGTAATTTACAACCGAAGTCACAATACACTAAATTGTATTGGCAAATTTTGTGCTCACAAGAGCCCGTAAGATATCAACACTGGTTCTCATGAGAATAGGTCAGAAATCTATTAGTGGAGCAGCTTTTGGCAGATTGACAGTTTCCAGTTAAAAGTCCTTCATGGTTTCAAGGACACCTCTTAGTTTTTATAAAATTCAGGTGAAACACAGGGCAGAAATTTCTCTTAGCTCTCTAGCACCATCCATCCCTAGAACAAATATGAACTGCTCTGAATCCTGAGACCCCAGAGGTTCTCACTACTGTGAGATCCTACATGCTCTGAGGGAGTTATCTTAATTTGAAACTCTGTTAGCTCCATGCCAAAAAGTCTCAAACCTGCCCCCAGACTACATGAAAGTTGTTTAAAATACTGGAAAAGATTGTTTGGGATTTTTCCCAAAATTGCTTTCCCCCAAAAAAATTTCCTTTCCAGAGAGGATTTCAGAATGTATAAAATCTGTTCTGTTTTCAAAAGAGAAATTTTATTATTTCTGAGTTTCCCCTCAGGAGAAACTTTTAATCTTTTAATTGTAGAATAATTCTGAATGTTTCCAGAGCTGTTACATTTCAGTAGACAGAACAAGCCATTTGCTATACAGGAGATGGTTACTTGCATGTTTATTCTGTTTTTTGTTGTTTCAAAATTCAAATAGGATCCTAAAATTTTGGTTTAAATTAATTATAGTACAATTTACAACAGTGTTATTAAGAAATGGCTTTTTGCCCATAACTGTGTAGCTGTTAAGTTCATTTTTCTGAAGTTCTTTCTTCTTTTTCTGAGTTTCTTACTGTGTGAGAAAAAGCATCACCTGATATCACTGCTATGTGCTGATCAGGTATTTTTTGTTGTCAACTACATGTTGTGTGTTATATTTGCAAACATATATGGTATTATGCTCACTTCTGGTTTGGATTGAAATTGTCATCTCTGAGTGATGCAGGACTTAAGAGATCTGACAATAATTATGTTGACTTTTATGTAATCAGACTTTGCAGCTAGTAAGTCCAAAAAAAAACCCAGCTGAGAGCTCACAACAGCTAAAGAATTTGGAGTAGTAATACTGAAAATAAGGACCTGGCTTTGTTTTTCAGTAGGGAGGACTTTGTTTTTCAGTAAGACAATTTACAAACATGTATCCCATTGATTTAATGGTCTGCTTAAATTTTGGCACATTCCTCAATGCATTTCTAAGCCACAACCAACAATTTTCATCTTGAATTATATGTAGGAGCAATTTTGGCTTTTCTTTTGCAGGTGTAGACACTGTAGTCTGGTTGTCTGTCTGTACAAGCATCAACCAAAGTATTTTAATACCCGCAGATGTAAAAATCAGTCTTGAATCATTGTGCAAGTGGCTTGATTGTGACGATGTTAACTCGGATGGAAGATTTGTGATCTATTGGAAATCTTGGTGAGGGCATAATTTCTGAAGTGACAGTTTTTAGGTTCAGCATTTGCTGGAAGTTTTCTAGGTTCAAGGAGTTTGTAGACACTCTCAGTTTTCTTGCTATTTTTCATTCTCTTATTTTAAGGTTGCATTTATCTGACATATTGCCACCTTACTTGTTGTTCCCTTAGTAATGTAAAGGGGAAAAAAAGATAAGCTTGTTTTTGGAGTAATTTCGTTTTTCCAGAAATCTTTTTTATGTGGGTCTCAATTTAAGTCTTTCCAAGTGAATTAAGAAAATGTAAAATAGCTGTGTAAGGTTAAAGGGAAGTAGTGGATCAGTTGTGTAGAGCATTTGAAACATATCTAAAAGCATTTTCAAACTTTCTGTAAGGGAATTTGCTTATGCTATGGAAGCAAAGTAGAAAACATCAGAGTACAGAGATGTATCTATCTCTGTATCTTCTGCTGAAGTGAATCAGTTCAGAGCATCCTTATGATTAAGAGCTTAGAAAAGAGACAACCTGAAGCTGTCTGAGAAATGGCTGCTTGCAGAATCTGACCTCTAAATGTGCTGAGAGCTGCCACAAAATTATTATGCATGTACTTGTCTCAAAACTGGTACATTTTGGCAATTAAGGTGAAGTCAAATCATTGTTCTGTTTAATGAACTTTGCCTGGCTGACCATTTGTTTGGTGTCACTTCATGTGCCAGTCAGCCACAGAGCTAATTAAGTTTGCCTGTAAATACTTTGAGGGTGGGAATGGAATCTTTGCATCAAATTCTATTTTGACAAGAGCTAGGGGTGCTGCAGCTTTATGAATACCATTGAGGGTCAAGGATGATATTGCATCCCTTAATGCTGCCAGATAAAACACTAGGGAATGTTATTTTTATCCAATGGAGAGCAATCCAAGTATGGCAGTGCACAACAGGAGAGCAATCCTCTGCCTGCTGCATGAAGGGATCTCTGTGGAGCTGCTGTCAGTCTCAGGGAAGAGCTACCCCCAGCACCCAGAAATGCACTGTCTGCCTGTCCATGTGTCCATGTGTCCATCTCAGCCTGACACTGGCCCCTGATGGACTTCTACTCCTCTAGGGCATCCTTGGCATCCTGAGGTTGAGTTCCACATAAATTCTCTGCTGTGCCCTGAGGGATCAGCTCATGCATCAACCTTGAGCTTGGGAAGCCCATGGTTATAGTCCTCTCCAGCTGCTGGTCAGTGAAATGCCATGATTTAATGCACAAGAGATGTCTGCTGCTCACAGAAGGTGACTGAATTTGGTCAAAACACTCCAAAATTATTGCTATGTCCAACAGGTAGACATGGTCACTTGTGCAGGTTTATAACATGGTCTCAAAACCCTTGCTGATTTAAGAAATGTAAGTAAAACCAAAGTTTAAAAAGCCTGTTTTTCAGTTCCACTACAGTGTAAAAAGAAGAAACACGATCTGGCTAATTTTCCATATTCCACTTTTCTGAGCATTGTTAATTATTATTTAATATTTCTGCTTAAAGAAAAAAAATAAAGTTTCAGCTTTAGTTAGTATATTTCCCAGGTACTCATTTTAATGTAAAAGGCAGTTGGGTTAAAATTTATAACTACAGGTTTGTTTACTGAGGTGATTATCAAGCAAATCATTCTGATTCTGGTAGCTCTGCAGTAGGGAGTTATTGCCATTACTGCTTGTTTCACTGTAGGTCACAGACTGCCCTCTCATCCCTTTCTGACCAGTGGCACATCTGCTACTATGAATTAATCTGGATTTAAAAAAAAAATAGAATGCTCACATTCTTGACAACTTTTCCCCTCCCCATGTTTTTTTTTTTTTTTTTATTTTTTATCTGGGGGCAGCATATTTGAAACCTAAAGTAAATAAAAAGTCTGGGGAGCATAACCACCTGTCCCAGAGCTAACGATTGTGCCATTAATGTTTTATGTTCCGTTTACTGGAGAAAAATGTGTTTGGTGACCTTTTTTCCAATTTTTTGTGTGGTTGTCTAACACAATCACCGTTTAAGCAAACATGCTGGAAGTTGGAAGGGAAGTGGTGGCACATATTTTTGATACTCTCTGCATAGGCACTCTACCACAGGATCTTTACGTACTTGGTTTAAAGAGTGGTATTCTTATTTTTTCCCATCTGAAAAGGAGCTTTCCCATCTATTTCAAACAAGAACAATTTCCTTTTTTGAAAAAAGGAGGTTCTGAATCCTGCATAGATAGTCAGGGAACTAAGACACTGATGAAAGGCATAAGGACAAATATAAAAAACAATCATGACAACTATTGAGGAAAACATCAAGGCATCTTCATGGCCAGTAATATTCACTCTGACATTATTATAGCCTCCTTTCAATCTTCATCCACTTCTTCATCCTTTTTCATATTCTTCATTCATCTACTGGATGGAAACATTGATAGAAACATCCACTGATATTTCCATTTTGTTGTTATTACTTAAAGCATGACTTGCTTTCTCCAGGACCACACTTCTATTTATGACTTTCTCTTTCCCTCAAATATCTCTTAAAGTCATTCTGATATTTTCTGCTACTGGAAAGGAAAAAAAAAATTCTAAGAAAAGCTAGAGTTACATGAAAAACACAAAAATCCTAGTTTTACAAGACTGATCATTTTACCGCAGTCTTTCTTCACTAGATTTCTCTGTCTATACTTTTAAGGAGCCCAGAAGTGGAGATGACACTGGAGCGTGCAGTGAACATACTGAAGAGTGAAAATACCCAGTCCACCCCCAGGATCCTTGCTGCAGTGACTTTCATACAGCATGAGTGCTTCCAAAAAGCAGATGCCAGGAGAAAAGTAAGTATTTCTTTTTTTTGCCAGTTACAATCAGGTAGAGAAAATAAGATTCTATACTTCATGGCATTGTGTGCATTTCCCCTCAAATGTATTTAGATCTTTTGCTGCAGATTGTTTTCAACCCACTCAGTGTATACCCACTCAGTTTGCTCTTTTTCAGGCAGAACAAATGTAGTTCTTTCAGCCTTTATAAATCACAGAGTCTGAACTTTTCGTCAATATAGTTGCTCCTGTCTCTCATTTTTGACTTGCATGCAGAAATATCCCAAAAAAGAAAATTCTGAGTACAGTACAAACTTACCCAAACTTCAGGGTTTGTTAGGACTGCACAAATGTGTTTAAAAAGTACATGGATTAGCAAAAATGTTAAGGGCTCCCTGGAACTGTGCACATTAATACATTACTTAGATTAACCAAATTTTCAAGTCTCTTACAAGAACCTTGTTAAGTCTCTTACAAATTTTTTGAAAGGGCATATTAAAAAATATTCTCTTCTTTGTTTTATTTAAATGTCACTGCTGAACACAAATATGTCTCTGCTGCTGAACAGTTCTGTATATTAAAGTGTAAGGCAATAATTTATTTTAACCATTAAAAAACATTATTACACCTGCTTTGGTTTGTAATATGCTCAGTAATCCCAGCCTTACCTCCATCACGTGCATGCAGTCCAGTTCAGTGACAGCCAAACATCTCCCAGTCCTTTTGACTTGCTTTGGGGTATGCCAGAGTCAGTTTTGGGAGAAAATAACAGTACAGGTGGCAACCTTAACTTCAAGCTGAGGACAGAGTTTCAGAATTGAATCTCTGAAAGTGGGTTATTATACAGACCTCTCAGGCAGCTTCCCAGAAAAACAAGTGGCTGAGTAGTGGTCAGACAGGAGCAGTCAGCCTGAAACCACCTTCTATTTTCCTGTCTATCCCACATACCCTATAATGAGCTTTTCTGTTTGGTGCCTGTCAGACTTGTTCATGTTGGCATCGTCTTGTGTCCCCTTTTTAGCCTTTCAGCCTGCATTCTTTGTCTGTTATTCCCTGATATCTGGGAGTTTGTGGGTCCAGTGGTTTTTCTGTTTCTGTGAACTTCTCAGTATTTTGGTGAATTTTGTCTACTAATGAAAATTTAGAAGGCGCAGTCAATAGCTGATGTAAATTCTCAGCAAATTAGGTTGAAATAGCGCTCTTTTTACAAGAGCTATAAATGCCTTAAAATTCCTGACAGAAAGTCTGCATAAATATTTTTAAAAACCAAACAACTACAGTATTCATCTCAAAAGGGCTGATCTACTGCAATAAAAGAGGTTGGTGTGCCTTCAGCATGCTCTATGCACCACTGCCCTCACAATACATATTCCTGTGTTCCATTCTGCTGGCACTGAGGTGATTACTGCGTGATTGCAGGGGGAATCAGGTCAGCAGAGCAGGATAAAGAAACTGTGCCTTTTGTACAGGTGGATCAGAGGAGAGGCTGTCAGGCTGTGTAGTTTAAATCATGAAGGCCAAAAGGCTTTGTTGCATTCCATTTCTTCCTGTTGCCAGCACCTGCCAGTTGTATTGAATTCTTTTTATCGTTAAACTCAGGACTGTTTAAGACACCTGTATCAGATTTCTGAGTCTTTCATGTGCTGTTGATTCTGCACAAGGGTGAGTTTGTCCACAAAACCATGTGGCGTCTTGAGATGCTAGACGAGACTGTTGGCAATTGTACTGTAATGTAAGATATTTTCCATAATAAATTCATTCCTGAATCAGCTCAGGCTGCTTGTGTCATATCACAGTTTGTATGGCATTCCTCACTCACCACAACAAATAATTTGTTTCCATACAGCTACTGTAAAATAACATCTTTTAAACCCTTCATTCATTTGGGGCCAAAACCTCTTTTTCTGAAGATTTAAACACTGAAAATAGTCTTTGCTAAATGTGAGTAGTTTAGTAGATAGCTGGCTAGCAATGGTTAATGTTCTACATTTTCATGCTTACTTTTGTTATTTTTCCTCTGTGTGGCACAGTTAGGAAGTATTAACTATAATGTATTGGGTTTTGATACACTTTCAATACATGCATTGGGAAAAACACTGTCTTTTCATCAGGCTGGTTGCTGAGGAAAAAAAACAACTGTTTATAAATGTTCCAGAATTAAATCTCAAATATTCATTTCACCAACATGGAAGCTGAAGAGCAGAGTGATTAAATATCTTGTCAGAGAGTACAGATCTGTGGCAAAGATTTAGTATCATTCTCTGATATTAATTATGAAAACATGTTGCCTCCCCTAGTTGTGGATTTTAAGTATTTGTCATACAAAAGCCCAGAAGATAATAGTCATGTCCAAATGATTAATGATCTGTGCTTAAAGTCTCTCAAACTGAAGCAAATGAAAGGGGTCCCTATAATTTAAACATTTGCTGGGGCAGGGAGAGAGTGGAGTTTGTCACTTACAGCATCTGACTATTATCTGCTGTGCTTTGTTTTCCTCACAGGTTTTCTCACTTGGTGGTATCCCCAGACTTTTACAGCTCCTTGAGGTTCAGAACGAGGACATTCAGCGGGCAGCCTGTGGTGCTCTGAGAAACTTGGTGTTTGAGGACAATGACAACAAACTGGAAGTGTCAGAGCAGAAAGGGATCCCAATCCTGCTCCGCCTGCTCCGGCACACCAGGGATATAGAGACCAAGAAGCAAATCACAGGTAGTGTTTTGTCTGCAGTCAAGCATGCAGTGCTTTAAGTAATGCAAGAGCTTTCAGGGAGAGGTACACGATTGTTTACTTTAGCTCGTGTTTAGTGACTAAATACAAAAACATTGTCACCTGCACTAAGCAATTCCCGTAGGGTAAAATTCCAAGGTCCATACTCAAGACCAGGTACTTGGAGATTAGGAACTGCAATTTCCCCTCTTAAAGTTTCTTCAGGAATTATGTGAGTCTACTCACAGGAGGACTTAAGTCCCTGATAGTCCAGAAAAGAAAGTCAGACTTCCTAGTGGTGCCTGGGACCGTAATTAATGCCTGCTACTTACACAGCAGCTCAGCCTTCATTTTTTGACTCTGTGCTGGGAGTGCTGCTGGAAGTTCCTTGTTGAGGACTGTCACCCAGAACTGTCATGTGCCATGGACAGAAAGTGGTTGTTCTATTCCCCACAAACTCCACTGCCCCAGATTCCTACTTCATCCCTGCAGCCCTGCGTGTCCAGCAGTGGAATTCCACTGCTTGTGACCCACATTCTTTCTAATTAGCATGCAAAGGAAGAGCAGGCTTATATTTTATAAATGGAAAACATGAATAAATGAATGGGGATTTCTTTTAAGTGATCTTTAAAGACACCAGGAACAAAATCTATTAAGAAAACAGGGCATGAAAAGATACTGAAGTTGTCAAGCAGCTCTGTCCTGAAGCAAAGACATGTTGAGACCTTCTGTAATTCTGCATTCTTTAAAGTATTTGAAATATTCTGCTCCCTAAGCTGGAGAACAAAGCTTTGTACTGTTGGCTGTTTTTTAGCTCAGTTCTGCAGCTCTGCAACATTTAAATGTTTTAAAGTTTTTCACACTCATCAGTTGCAGAATTGGGTCACATAGTAATTTACAGTATAGTGCCTTCACTCTCAGTGCTGTTACGGAGCAGTAAGGGAAGCAGTGAAAGCGGTGGTAGAGTGGCCAGAAATCCAATGCTCTTTCCTTGCTAGCAGTTTCATAATTTCTGACAAAAATGTTGACTGTGCCTGATAACTCACATGTATATTTTGAATATTACTTTCTTCCCCTTCACCAATGTGGAAACGGATAAAGGGACATCTTCTTTCAGCAATTACTGCTGTCACTGAATGTGAATGTTCACTCACAAAAAAAATAAACAAGACACCAAAAATATTTAAGCCAAGCAGGATGATGTAGCTCATGTAAAGCAAAATATAATGATGTGCTTTCATGCCTATCAGCTGCAAAGGATAGCTTTAAAAATACACCAAGAAAGAAGTATTTCTTGCTTTGCTCAAGACCAAATGTGCAGCTAGCAGGAAATGCACTGCCTATCTTAGTGACAATGCCACTAGGACATATTTTTGCCATCGCTTGAGCAATTCTTCCAGCTCCCTAGCAAGCTGCAAGGGAGCAGCTTGGATGAATGAATACACAAGAGCAGTCTGGATAAATGAATTTCACCCCTTGCATTGCCTTTGACTTCATACAGGACTAGTGGAATATCATATCCATGCATGCAATCTCTCTGAAGTATGCACTTCCAGGGAAAGGTTAATGTGAAATATTTGGTTTCACATCAGTCAGCTCCAGAAGTCCATTAGTCTTTCCACACCATACATATTACTTGCCTACTTTGACTGTAAATTAGGGACTTCCAAATGTATGGCATCATGTTCAGCTAAATGTCTTTCCCCATAAGTGATTAGTAAAATCGTCTTGGTACCTGATAATGACCCAATAACTCAATTAACTGTAGTAAAAGATTCCTGGCCAAGGATTGAAAGCATGCAATATTAATTATTAAAGATGTCTAGGCTCAGCAGAGGGAATTTTTTTTTTATACTGCTGTGTGGGTACCAAAGAACTCCACCTGAGAAAAGTATACAAAGATAAGGAAGTTTTAGGAGAGAAGGAAGTTAAAACTGAGACAGACGTTTTCTGATACTGTAATCCATTACCTGTCAGAAATACAGTACTTGTGCACATGAGATAAGTAAATCTCAGCCTTCGAAGCTTATCTTTAAAGGTCACTGGTTTATTAAGACCATCAGTGTTAATACAGACAAGCACTTGCCTAACATTAATCTGTGGGCTCGATATTTCTGAGCCTGAGAATTGCTCCCTCTTCCCAAGGAAAACTGTTGAAAAGTTTCCCTTGGGAAGAGCTAACAATTCTCAGGCTCAGAAATATCGAGCCCACATTAATCCATATTTTATCATATGTTCTCAAAGAATACTTTGATGGCCTGTATTTTCCTCAAGACCCAGGCTTAGGAATACAGACTGAGGCCAGTCATGCACTGTGCCTTGTATTGTGCTGTGAAAAGACAGAGTAATCAGAGTGTGTGGAGATAAATGCTGATTACAGCACGTGCTGTGACTGCCTCACAGTCTGTGAGCACACAAAAACTCCAAACCACTGCCCCCACCAAAGCAGCTTTGTGCTGATACAGGGGTTTGAAAGCTGCTGTGGAGCAGTCTGCCTAATGCCCCCATGGAGAAAAGAGCTGCCCAGTTTCTGTACAATTTCTGTGCTCATATGATCTTTTCACAGGGGGAGTCAGACTTGTCCAAGATCACTAAATTTGACTGATTTTGCTCACTTCCCAAAAGCATTGATACAGATAAAGTAAACAGAGGCTTAGGCCTTTCTTTGGCATACAAGCTACTTAGAAATCTCTTAGGAAAGGGGTGAGGTTTCTCCTAAATTGTAGGAGAGGATGTCATTTGGAGACAGCACAGGACCTAAGACAGGATTGGAGTTTTACAGTATTTGGAGAGCATACTGAGGAACAGAAAGTCAAATGGCTGTGGCATGAAAGAACCAAAAGATTTTAGCTTTTGAAGGTAAGCCAGATGAGCCTCCAGGGAGTAGCTAACCTCCTGATCTTGTTATCATGCTGCATAAGTATAAGAAATGAAAGAAAATTTTTTCCTGCAGGGAAGATTACAGCACAAGCAGAACTGTCGTTAAAATACATGTAAATTTAAAAGCAGACCCCACCCATTTTTCCAAATAACCATCTAAGGGAAAACTATGCTCCTAAGAATATAGCATAGGTGCAAGGAAACAATCCACTCCTAAAGACATAAATTCATCCACACCCAGAATACCAGAGAGAATCCCTCTGAGCCCAGAGAGACAGTGCCTGTGGCTAAAGGTAGGGTTTTTGTTGGAAAATTTACAGTGAGTACAATATCTCAAATTCTGTTCTGACAATTTGAAGTATTTGCCTGTAATTCTGAATCTATTTGTTCTTTTTAAAAGTATATTCTGTCCTTGTGCCATTCCTTGCATTTGTGCCCTTCTCTCTTAACCTGCTTTGCTTACCAATGCCCTTTGGACTGCTTGTCTGATTTCCTGCAAGCCTTACCTATCCTTCAGAAAAGTACATTCTTCCTTTTATCCTCTGATTCAGAGGGTGAAGAGCTGATCCCAGAAGAAGGACTGGGCTGCTTCTGGCTGGCTTTTGTTTTGATTTTACTGTTGCTCACAATACCTGAAATTAAATTCAAAGTGTAAGGAGATACAAAAGAAACATTTTCTTGTTGTTGTTGTGGGCTGATGAAAGGAACATTCACTAATACTCTGCCAGTGTGTGGGGGAGGAGGTCTGTGAAACTTAGAGCAGCAAGCTGGAGGAACAATGAATGTCTTTGTAGTGAAAAGCAGAAATTCATGTTATTTTCCAAGGGAAGAGTACTTTAAAAAGAATTGTTGTCTGTTGGCGTAGAACATAATGGAACCTGATAAGTTCTACAATATTATTTTTGAAATTTGGTTTGGAGATTGTGAATAGACAAGGTTTGTAGCATTACTTAATGATTTGTTTAGTGACTAATGTCTGGATAGTAGAAGCCAACCACTGTTAACAGCTTTCCCTCTCATGAGAAATTTTGCTATCAAGTGTTAAAGAAACTTGGTAATGGGCATCTCCTGTCTTCCAGCAGATTTCCTGTAAACTCTCTGCACCTCCCATCTCTCCCTTTTGTGAATTTGTTTTGCCTTAGCTTGTGCTGCTTTGGTAACAGAGAAGGTGATTGTGGCAGATGGGCAATGCAGAGCCATGGAACACTGCACTTCTTGGCTGGGCATTAGACTGACCATGGAGAGATTTACTTTATTCACATGGGTAACTGTGCCCCCTTTATTGCCCTGTTTCCATGTCCCTGCATCAGGGCTGGTGAACACTTACCAACCCCTTGTGCTTCTCCTCAGATTATCAGTACCAGGCAGGCTCTTCACTCATTAACATCAAGGGGTATGAGGTTAACTCTTTCAAAGTGCACAGGAGTCTTTTCACCTCTCTGATTTTATTGTGGCTATTACAGGTTTGCTGTGGAATCTGTCCTCCAATGACCAGCTGAAGCACCTGCTGGTTAGAGAAGCCCTGCAGACACTGACTGAAGCTGTTCTCATCCCCTACTCAGGCTGGCCAGACAGAGATTACCCAAAATCAAGTGTTCTGCCTGACCCTGATATCTTCTACAATGCCACAGGATGCCTGAGGTGAGCACTTCAACTACTCAAAGCAATAGTGATGACAAAACAGGTCTGCCCAGTTATTTTTGGATAAATACACAGAGTTCATCTCAAGCCACAATCACTTCTCATGCCAATAGATGACTTAGAAAGGGGACATGGTACCTATAAGCACACAAAAGTGTTCTGTTTCCAGCTGCTACCAAAGATGCTTGTTTGAACATACCATAATCTGTGCCTAAACTGATTAGAAAGTGATTCAACTTAAATTAGGGAAAAGCCATTTTTTAAACCAGAGTAAGTCCTGTCCAGACTTCTGCACAAGTTCAAGCAAGTTGCAGCCATGGGATGGAGGAATAGATTTATAGTTGTGTATGTAGTACTGCAATCTGCAAATAGACTCATGGACACAGTAGCAGTTACTATAAACACCAAAGGCCTCAGATAACACACCCCTAAATGGCTGAAGTATAAAAATCACATCTTCAATAAAAACACCTTTAACAGTCTATAAAATAGGGGCCCTTTGTGAGTTCAAAGTCATTGCACATTGAGTAAGTTTACACATTTAAAAATGTACAAAAGGACATTGTTTGAACTGACTAAGGAGTAATGTACGACTGCAAAGGCATGACCTGAGGTTTAAACTCGTCCAGTAGAGTACAAGGAATTAAGTTTGGAATTTGGAGGCTGGAAAGCTGCCCATTTTGCCTCACACATATCTGCTATGCTGACATATCCTATAGCAGAGTTGTTGTATGTGTGTGGCATTGATTTTTCCGGTGCAAACAGCTCTGTTTCTGACTCATGTGGTTTCATAAGATAAATTAATTGTAAGCTATATAAAATACTCAACAATAATGCACCTTTTTCTTCAGAAACTCCTGTCAGGCCACTAACTACTAATTAACTTCATCTCTACATAATAATTAACTTTTATTTACTCAGATGACTCAAAAACAAATACAACAAAACATTAACCACCCATAATAAAACCTCTCTAGCTAATACTTAGTGCTGTTGTCTAAGAAATTAAGGAGGTTGCCTTTTTTCATATTAAATAGCCCAAGCTGTATTTGTGCAGAAACCAGTCTGGCTGCTCCTCTCTTGGTGTTTGGACTCTGGAACTGTCTCTTCCCTGTGAGGCAGCCGATGGGGGCACAGATCAATCTCAGGTTTAGCTTGCTGTTGCTCTTCCTGAGCTTGTTTCAACAGATTGACACAACTTGTTATGTGACAAATAAGGTAAAACAGTACCTGAGTTCTTTTAAATGAAAGTAGATTACTGTGTTAACTTTACCCTGGACACAGTGTCAGTGCTTGGGGCTGCTCCAGAGTTGATGTGAGCTCTCCAACCTTAATTAAAAGTCTCTAAAACTGCCCTTATGTAGGTGTTTAAGGATACATTTTCTATTTTAAAAATATGATGTCCATATTCTAGTCCTTCTCATTTTTAAGAGCTTCAACACTGAAAATTAGAAATAGAAAAGGAAGAGCTTAAAAATTCCCAGGTAAAGATGATCTGCAGGATTGCCACATACTTTCTAGCACAGAATAGATTTTAATGAGGCTTACCTATTTGTACAGGCTAAAGAGCTGAGATTTTTAAGATAAATCAGTTTGCATATCTTCTCTGGAAACTGACTCACCTCCCAGATTAGGTCACTAGAAGTATTTCTTCCTTATGTATTAATAACAAAAAAAATCTCTGCATCAATGAAAAGGAGAGCATATCACAGAGTAATAAAGTGTGCACTGAGGGAATGATGTTACTTATGAATATGTTTAAAGAGTCTACCTATTTGCCAGAATATAAATCTGTAATTAGTCTTCCCTTTTGTAATGCTAACATGTTTGTTGGGCATGTTGATAAAGTCTATAGCCTGCAGCCTCTATTAGAGGGTAAAAATAGTACTTTGAAGTGCAATACATTATGCATAGTACTGTACTTAGTTACAGGAGGATGCCAGAACTTCTTTTCAAAAATTTCCATACAACTGTTGTCTGAAAGGGACAACCACAGCCCAAACCCAACACCAGCATCTGGTAGGGGTATATGTACTGCACCACACCATTACTAAATTATAAATTAAAGCTTCCTTCATCCCATCCTCTTTGAGAAAACAGCAGCAGAAGTGAATCCACATCTAGCAGATAATATTGCAGGTACTTCCAAGCATTGGAATGAGTACATGACCAGACCAGTCCCCAGATATTGCCAGAAGTTTGTGGGGTCCTGAATCTCAGCGCCTGTGTTGGTGTATGCAGTCACCGATAAGGAAGTCTGATGTTAGAAGGATTTGTTAATCCCATTCTCTAGGTCTGTGTTTTGTCTTAAAGCCTTGTGAGAAGCAAAGCTTTACAGAAACCACAGGTCACAAACTTTATGTAATAAAATTAAGCTGTGTACACCACAAAATTCTGCATTGGCAGTTAAAATAAGTAATAGTGTTGTATAGTTGTGAAATATGATAAAAAGCACTCTGCCTGGACCCACAGAGTAAGCCAAATCAACAAACTTCAATGGCTGACTGACAAGAAGCTGAATGAGTAAAATTGGTGTATTAAACTATCTAGAGGAGTATTACAGATATTTGTAGACAAATCCTGTAAGATTTTAAAGGTAAAGTCACTTTTTCTTGGCCTGAAAGTCCTACATATAAAAGTTCCACTTCCAGTTGCAGTACAAAGGATTAAAACCTTAAAGTAGAATGCATGGTTTTGAATATTATTTATATATTTAAGTGAACTGACCTCTGGCATGACTTGTCCTCTGAAAGGAAGACTTAGTGGAAGGTTGTTTGTATCACACCTTTAAATCTGATAATGAACTGGTTCATTTTTATCTTGAAATACCTCTTCCCAGACTTCTGCAATGCTGAACTTCGCCAAATTTATACAGTTATCACATTTTCCCCTGCAAAACATCTAATTTAAGTGCTGAAGCTTCTGTACTTCACTACAGAGCCTTCCTTTTTAACTGCCCTGTAACTGAAGCATCCTGTGCCCCTATGTATTCTAGTTTTTCAAAACTTTCTAGACAACTATTTCCAGGATAGTCAGCCTATCCTGGAAACCTTTCTCTTTACCAAGATAACCTCTCTCTTCTCACCCAGTAAAATCAAAGTCATCCTTCCTTTTTCATTATTATTTTTCACAGTTTGTCTGTCCCAGCTCCTGTCTGAGCTTCTTGTGAATGACACAGTGACCCACAAGGACAGTGAAAGCTGTACTTGGAGGAAATTGTATCATTGCACTTCAGCCCAGGAGGCTGCATAAACATCTGCTTCCATTTACTC
Source organism: Aegithalos caudatus (assembly GCA_013389925.1). Taxonomy (NCBI): domain Eukaryota; kingdom Metazoa; phylum Chordata; class Aves; order Passeriformes; family Aegithalidae; genus Aegithalos; species Aegithalos caudatus. The sequence goes on along the minus strand of WEIU01001708.1, from coordinate 1,189,531 downwards.
TGGAGAGAAGTGAAGCCAAAACTCTCCCCCTGTGTTGAAAAGCTTGGACTTGTAATGGCAGCTTCTAAGAGAGAATGTAAAACAAATGACAGATGATAATAAGTCTTTGAACCAAGGCCTCTTGCATAGCATTGCCATTCCTTTAAGTTTATTTCCATCCATTCTTATCTCTTCTTGCCTCCTCTTCAGTTTATCTGCTCCTCCAATTCCTGAAAGGAATTTTGTTACTTCCAACAAGCAGCTTGAAGCCTGGCACATCTGGTTACTAAGTAGATCCCAGATACTTTTGCCTCATTGGTGAATTTTTGGATGATGCAAGGCATGAAGGGAATAGAATTTCCCAAAACATTGTCTGGTAATTGAATTAAACTCACATTACCAGTTTTAGGAGAATGAGTCCCAGGAGCAAAATCCTTCTTCTTATCAGTTGCCTGGACCATTCACAGCAGTTCAAGAACCTCTTCCAACAGTCAGTGTATGACTCAGTGTTGGCTTAGAGGGAGTATCCCTTTCGTTTGGTGCCATTTATCAGCTAATTGAACATTTATTATCATCATTCTGTTTCTTTCAAAGTTAGGCTTGGTTTTACTGTGTCGAATTTCATTGTATTTACCTCACAACTCTGGATCAAAATAATATTTCCCAACAGGAAATTAGCTGATCCTTGCCACATGCCATAGGACTGTGGGCAAAGAGCTATTTTGATTACAGATATAGTTGCATCATGCATGTGTGCAGGAGGGGACAGAAGCAGCAAATGCAAGATGAGATAAATGAGACGTGTAAACAGATACACATCAGCATCCACATCAGCAAATGGCACAGTTGGAGCATGGCAGCAGGATTACTACAGCTAAGCATGCCAGAAGTCAGGGATTTTTCATAGGTGGGTGCTGCCAAATTGTAAATTCTGAGTCATTTAGAGGAGAGCATCCCCACAAGCAGCAATCTCCCTAAGGCTGTGTTCTCCTCACCTTCCAAGCACTGAGCATTTCAGGGCCTCCTGGAACTCCACTGTAGTAAAGTCCAGCATCTGAGCTCTGAGGCTGGAATTTCAGTTGTCAGGAACCTCAAATCATAGGAAGTCAAGACAAAGTCAGTTTTGAAATTCTCTAAGCAAAATGTCTCCATTGTTTAAAAAAATTTTACATTTCTGTGACACTTCTCAGAATTTTTTTTTTTACCAATCTAATAATATTTTTACCTCCTGGAATTTCTCAAGCTTCAATCAGCAAACAAATTTAAGCTGTCAGCTGAAGTTTTGTCTGAAATGCTCTTCTCTGACCCTGTTTTGAGTAAGGTGGTTACAACAGTGTTTGGATGAGTGGGAGAGCAGGAACTCTTCCCTTCCCAGTCCATGTTGTCATGCTAAGGAAGCAGGAAAAGGTGGAGAAAAGAGTAACTTGTGTGTACAGGTGTGCACACGGACACACACTGATACCTGCCTCAGGGTGAGCATCAACTTCTTAATGAAAGAGAGCCCAGTAATTAATTTCCCTTGCAGAACAGGACAGTGCCCCTAATTCTGGCTCTTCAATACCTCCTGAGCTATAAAGCTCTTTACTCTCTTCATGCTGACAGCAAGGCCAGGGCATGGCCTCTCCTTGCACAAGCATTCAGCAGGATCAGTTGTAAAAAGTTGGGGGATTTTAGAATATGTACTGGGCAAAACAAAACACTGCCTCAGCTGAAGTGTCTTTGGTGAGGGAAATTCCACACTTATCTTTGACACTATTTTTAGTCTGTGTGCCCCAGAAACCGTTTTTGCTATGCACCAGGGGAGCTGTAATGTGTGCACTTCTGTCAGCATAAACATAGGAAAGGGTGACAAGCCTTGAATGTGACATATATAGGTAAAATTAAATTCCAAAGGGATTTTTATAGTAGGCCATGTTGTGGGATCTGAATATTGATTCTGTGATGTGTAATTCCATGAGAGAATAAATGAACTCATAAATAGAGACATTGTTAACATCATGACCTAAAGTAAAATTGTAATTACAGTGCTTAGTATTTAACCTGAATATATACTTCCCAGAGGAGAAAAAATAGTAGAAGTGAAATGGCAGTGTATAAAATGCTACATTCTTTTTACAGTCATAAGCCACATGAAAGTTTAAACCTGACTGGCTTTGTCATTAATAAAATTGTAAACGTAGTAATTTTTAGTGGGCAAAGCAAGCATGCAAAATAAGCAACCTGAAACTATCTAAAGGAACGTGTCCCTCTTTGTTTTGATGGATCCTAAGATTGGGTTATATTTAATGTTATTTCAAACAAAGAAGCTTGAATGTGCAGTCTTTTGTCCAGCAGAGCTGCAGGAGTCNGAGCAGCGGAAAAAAAAAAAAAAAAAAAAAAAAAAAAAAAAAAAAAAAAAAGCCTGGATTTACAATTCCAGTATTCCATAATTCAGACTTTGTTGAGCTGTAAAAATAATTATACCCCAAAGTTGTAAGTGTTGTTCCTTCAGTGGAAATCAGTAGCTTGTTTAGAGCCAAGCAGTTTCAAGCAGCACGTTTGTGTTTGGTTTTTCAAGAGTTTTTTTTAATTGGTTTTGGAATTAATTCATAAGTTGTACTTGGTTTTCTACAAAGCACAGCAAATGTTACTTGCATGTGACTGTAGAGATGCTGCTAAAACTCTCAGATCATATACCTGTTGATGGGTCATACTGGATCAAGCACCAGCTCGATCTAAGTAAATTAATTCTAAAGGACATCTGTTGAAATTTTTACAGGTATCTCTCCTCTGGTATTTTCACCATCCTAAATATTAAAATTATAACTGACAATGAAATAGTGAAAAAAAAGTCCAAGGTGGCTTTTTTTGACTGCTTAAAAAGGATTAACTGAGCTTTGAGGTGAAAATTTGAGTCGGGTTTTACCTTATCCATCCAAACAGAGCTGTTTGTTTCCCTGGAGTGTTTTTTTCTGGGAGTGAAAGTTTTATCTAGAAGACGCTCAGATTTTCTTACACACCTGAAGAAAAGAAGCAGTCAGCCTGAACTTCAGTATCTTTGAGATTTAGCTGGAAAAGTTTGTCAGAGGAGCACAAGAAAATACCTTTGTCTAAATCTCTTCTGCCCAACATATTCTTTCCTGCACAGAAACATGAGCTCTGCCGGCCCAGAAGGAAGGAAGAAGATGAGAGAATGTGAGGGCTTGATTGATTCTCTTGTGTATTATATCCAAGGAGCTATTGCAGACCATGAGCCCAACGACAAGGTACTCTTTGAGATGAAAAGTATTTTCCTAGGGGAAATTGCCAAGTGAACATTTTTCTGTTATTGTTTAGAAACCAGTGTTTAGAAACAGCTGTGATGTAATTGCAAAACTTATTTCCAGGGCTTTTAAAACTGTCACCAAAGGTGAAAGAAGCTTTTTGAAGTATTTTTATCCTGCAATCTAAAAGAATAGTATAACTTAGCACTGGGAAAGCATTTTCAGAATCACTAGAGAGAAAGGCAGAAATATGTCTTTTTTTTTTTTTTTAAGTGAGAGAAAATCACAGCTTTCAGAAATGCTGAAACACAAAAGAGTCAGATGCCTTTTTGGTTGTCTCAGGGTGCTGGCTAGCTAGAAGCTTAAAAATTAATCTGGTTACACTCCTAAATATTTAATGCTACATACCCCTTAGGAAATGAAGAACCTAAATCTCTTTGGGTGGAAGTGTGATTAAGGAGCTCACAGCATTTATAACAGAACTAATTTTCCTAGGTTTTTTTGGGAAAAAAAAAAAAAAAAAAAGCTGCACTTTTCTTCCTTGCTGCCTAAGCCTAAGCCAATAACTGCAAGGACATGGACACCTCCAGATGCCAGTTTCTCTCACTCTTTCTCCCACCACTGAGTGCAGGTGAACCCTGAACACAGACTCTTGGAGCAGAGGCTTGTCTTTCAGCTGGGTGAAGCTGGGTGAGAAGAGCAGCTGTCACATTAGCTGCAGCCTGTGAGGCACTTCTGGTGGGCCTGCTATAACTTGTGCTGTGTAGTGGTAATTACTGCACATTTATAGGTCTATTCTAGGATTAGTTACTTGAGCTTCTCCATCTCCCTGTATCCAGTGCCATTAGCTCCAGGGAGAATCCAGCACATTACACATGTGCCAGTAGCTCCCTGCTGCATTTTGTCTTAAAACTAACACTCATTCCTTTTTGACTTTCAAAAAAAAGAGGAACTTTTTTAAATGAAGCTATTTGCCACTAGACCCATCACTTAGACTTTAGCCACCTTCCTTCAGGAAGGAATGTTTTATTTTAAAAAGCATTCAACCATAGAAAAATGCTTCCTCCTTGGAGAAGATAAAAAGCTTTCCTCTTGCTGATGCTATGGTGAGGTGTGTACATGATCACCTTTACTCCTAAGCTCTTAAACATTTCTTGGCACACTTCTGGCCTGTGTCAAGTAGCACTCGCCCAAACAATTCCCAGGCACATTTCAGGAATTATAATGTCCCAGGACCTTTTCCAACAGGCATGCACCCCGCTCCGAATGCAGCCCTGTGTGCCAGCTGGCCTCTGTGCTCGGGAACATCCCAGGGCATGTTCCATTTATCAGTGTAAAGGCAGTCTGGTGGATCACTGGCATGAATCTTGGCTCTTCTGTGAGGCATTAGAAACTCTGCAGTCAGTTACTGATGATCCAGAAATGAAATTTCTTCCCATGTCTATACGTGTCCCTTCAACACATGCTAAAGCATTCAATTTCTATTCTTTTGTTATTTCAGGCCACAGAGAACTGTGTGTGCATTCTTCACAATCTTTCCTACCAGCTAGAGATAGAGCTCCCTGAGAGCTATGCCCAGAGCATATATATGCAAAGAAGAAATATTTCTAACAATGATAAAACACCAGGCTGTTTTGGAACACGGAGCAGAAAAGTAAAAGAGGTAAAGTGCATGATTAGTTACATCTCATTTGGCTGATAACTTGTAGCAACCTCTGGAGAATAAGGCTGTAGTCTAATTAACAGTCTGTTATTGATGTATCTGGTAGGGTGACACTTCCTTGCCCCAAAAATGCAAATTTGTTGATAGTCTTTCTTGTCACCAATTCTCTTTCAGCTGCTGCTCATGACAATGACACAGCAAATGTTTTGCTAGTTGAAGAATACTCCTCTGGCCACTATCATTAAATTCTGAAATTTTGCACATTATTATTTGAGCTCAGAACTTCACAGTCTCCAAATAACCTGGTCATAGAGAGTTACAAAATGGCTAGTTCAGCTTGTGATGCATTAAGCTATAGAGGTCACTATTTCTAAAGGCTTGATCTGTTTACATGTTTAGAAGCAGCAGGACACCCCTCTACCTGAGGAAAAGAGCAATCCCAAAGGTGTTGAATCACTCTGGCATTCTACACTGATTAGGATATACCTCTCCTTAATAGCAAAGAGTACCAGAAACTACACCCAGGAAGCATCCCTGGGAGCTCTTCAGAACCTCACAGCTGGCACTGGACCAGTAAGTCAGCTGTTTTCCTTTTCTTTTCATTTTGTTCTTGATGTGAATGTGTAGAGTTCAGGGCTGCAGTGCAACTGAGCTCAAATAACCACTGACAAGTCACTGGCTTGCTGACACGGTGGAGGAAAATTGAAAGGAAAGTCATAACCAGCAGTGCAGCTTCTCCTTGCTTGGCACATAAAGGGGTCTGCTTCTTCTCCCTCTGTGTACATCTCCATGTGTGGAGTTTGCTAATTCATTATGCAATGAGGGATGAGCAGATTTTAAGAGCACTGCAAAAGTCATTTTGTGGAAGACAATCCTGTGGAGAGAGGAGGGCTCTGACACAACAGCAGATGACTTTTATGTTGAAGAAACTAATGATCTCTGTCTGAGGAACTAGCCAAAGAGCACCTGGAAGAAACAGGGCTTGAAGCTTCTTTTATATCACTTTCCTTTCCTGTTGCAACTCATGTGTTTCTCTGGCTACAAAAACTATTTTAAATATGCTTCAAGTGGTGCAGAGAACTGGCTGTGGGTGGCTTTTTCTGAGGCTCTGCATTCGCGGTAGTGACACAGGACTGCCTTTGCACAGATGCCATTCGCAGTGGCCCGGACCGTGGTTCAAAAGGCGAGCGGCCTCCCGAGCATCCGAGCCATGCTGCACGTCAGCCACCCCGCCGTGAAGAAGACAGCAGTCTCACTGCTCAGGAACCTGTCTCGAAACACCTCCCTGCAAAATGACATAGGTGAGCACACACTGACAGCCTGCTCTGCTCTCTTCACGTTAATGTTTCCTGCTTTGAAAAAAAAATGCATGAAAAAACACCCCGGATCTGTGAGTTTAGTGGGTTTTTCACTCAATACTTGCAGCCACTGTACAGGGCTTAAAATAAAGAGTTTCACCTAAACAAAGTTTTTACTCTATTGGGTACTCCTCTTCAGATATTTCCATTGGTGTTGCTTTCAAAAATAGATACTTGAAGTAAAGTCTAAGGAGTTTCTCTTCAGCTTAAAATAGCGTAAAGGAAGGTGAGTGCCAAGTTCTGTGCTGCCACAGCTGCATAATGCTTTGCAATAAATCACAGAACATCTCCAGTTCTTCTAGCAAAGATCAGACTCTCTTTTATCTTATTTTTTTATTCTAAAAAAGCTTTAGAAGTTTTCAGCCCACATAGTTTTCCTACAAAGTTTTTTGAGAATGGAAGCTATAAGATGCTATAGAAAAAATAGCTAACTCTTTTTAAATGATCTAATTTCTAAATAAAACCCATTTCTATTCTGAGTATTCTCATTTCAATGGAGGAAATATTTAAGACTTTCCTACTGACATGATAAAATGTATTCATATAATTTGATGTCTTTTTTTGTGTTCCCACTGGGGGGAAAGGGGAAATTCCAGGTATACAGATGGCTCGTGAGGCAGATTAACCTCCAGAATTCTGCAGAACAGTCTCCTGGGCCTTGTTTGATCCTTAGAGAACATTCCCTATTAATGAAAATATTATAACATGTTGTTGAGCTGATTGCAAAGGGATAATCCATATGGTGTTAACAATTACAGGTGGTGAATCCCCCTGAAAGAGAAGAAATTGAATTGATGATTTGGGATTTCATCAGGAAAAAATAATTTATAAGAGTTTGGGAAAGACAGAACAGCACAAAGCTTTGGGGGCAGGTGCTTCATCTTGCATATTCACAGTTGTTTCCTTGCTTTACCCATAATAGAGAGGACTGGGGGAATTTCAGGCAGACTTTTCTCTGTCAAAAGATGTTCTTTTTGATCGACTGAAGGCATGTGTGAATTCAGGTCAAATTCCAAAAAGAAAAACTTTGGCCAAAGGAAAACATTTGAGAAGGCACACTGTTTGCTAGATTTTTATAAATGTCTGAATTTATCAAGCAAAATGAACCTACATTTATCCAAATTTATCAATCAAAATGAACCTCCATATCAAATGGAGATAAACATAATATAAAACATCTCTAAAAGGGAAGTGGCAGCCTGCAGCTGGCACATGCCTGGTGAGTTCAGTCCAGTACATGAGGTATTAATGGATTGTGCATGAGGCAAGTTACAGGCTGTCCAGTGTGGTGTGGATGCAGTTTAACCTGAATTTTGGGGATGTAATGCAGGCAGGAAGCCACCAGTGTGTGGTGGGAGCACACAGCTCCCTGATGAGGGAGAATGGGAGGAATAAGGCAAACCTGCACCTGGTAGTAATGGAGTAATGGAATTGCTTTCTTCCAACCTGCAGCCAGAGAAGTTCTGCCTGATTTGGTGTCAATCCTGCCCGAGTGTGTGCCGGGGTGTGAGGTTGCCTGTGAAACCACAGCCTCCATCTGCTACACCCTGTTCAACCTGACCCAGAGCAGCTCGCACAACGCCCGCCTGCTCCTCAGTGCCCACGGCCTGCCCAAGGTCATTGCCATCAGCATGAATGACAGGTAAGGGCCTCACTGGTCTCACTCTTTCCCCAGGCAAAAAAAAAACCTGCAGCCTCTGCCAGTCAGGAGAAAAAACGCTTCATCTCAGCATACAGGACAGCCCAGACAAGTGATGTGATTGGAATTGCACTGACTGGGAAAGATCTCTTACAACAACTCTCCCATCCATAGCTAAATTCACCAGGTTCCAGCATGTTAAATAAGTCCTCAGAAGATAACTGCACAACATTATCTGTATTTTGGTATATATTTAGTAACTGATCATCCGATCTCATCTGTACTCCCAAGTGTCTTTTCTGTTCATTGTAACACAGCCCTGATTAACTTTAGCAATAAAGGGCAGGGATACATTTTTATAGAACTTACAGATCTGTACTTAAAAACAATATATTGGCATTTTAGAGAACAGATTCAAAATTTAATCATTTTTTAATATGCAAGCACATGCAATCAATATTTACTCAAAAGATAATTAATACTTTATCAATAGGAATAATTACTCCATTTACCTCACTTTCTCTTTGCAAAATGAAAGAGGAAATCAATCTCAGTAAAGGACATCTCATGAGGCCCTGAATAGTTTAAATCCTGTCTAACTAAACAGAGATTTTACCTGCTGGAAAGATTCTTTCAAATGTTTGTTGTGCTGAGGGTATTTTCCTCAGATGAAAATGCAAAAAAATGATAGCTGCTCTAAGATGTAGGCTACAGAGCAGTTGATTTCTCCCTAAATTTGAAAACTGAAGCAGGGAGGGATGTGTCATCTGTTTCAGTAGTAAGAACAGCCTGAAACATGCTACAGTACCCAAAGGGTGGCAAACTAGCACTTAGGAGTAGAGAGAGATAAAACAAATGCTATGAGGTTATGTTTGCTGAAGTCTGTACATACACCATGATTATGATGTGGGAATTTAACTATGTTTAATCATTCTTTTTGCAAAATGGCAGCAATATGTTCAGCAAAGCCAGCAGGGCTGCTTCAGTCCTCCTCTACTCCCTGTGGTCACACACAGATCTCCACAGTGCTTACAAAAAGGTAAGCACAAAGAAAAATAATCTATTCTTTCAGACCTAGCACCCTTTCATTTGTCCTCTGGGGCCCTTAGCACTCCTGTACATTTAAGAATCAACATATGATAGGATTCAAGTGGTCCCTGAATTTGTTTTTCTTATTTACTTGTACATAAGCCTGTGTAAATAATGCATGGCCTTAATTTTTGCTCATCTGTGTTCATGTTCTCTCCCTCTGTGGTTTTATATCTGCTGGCAAAGTTTATTAAAAGTGTTGCTGCTGCCTGCCAGAAGTGTCAGGTGGCAAGAAGTGATGCAGAGTAAGTGACCATCCCCACTGACTGAACCAGCCTGGCACAGAGGAGCTAAGGTGCCAGCAAAAACAAAGGCAGGGCGAGGCAGCTTCCTGCTTTAGAACCAGAGCAGTTTTGTTCTCCTTGTTGTTTGCACAGCCTGGTAGCCCAGGTGGCAGCTACAGTCAGATAAAACCTAGGGCCTGGGAAAGGTGTTGGCAAACATTTACTGCCACAGTCAGATCAAATAAAAAATGACCAGCTTTATTTAGACTGCCACAAACCACTTTGGGTTTTTTGAAGCTCTGTGCCTACTTTTTCAACACACAACTGAGTTAACTTCCACCTACCTACCCTCACCCTGCATTTCAAACTGTTTTCAATCTTCGTGTGTTTGCTGTTCAGAATTTGTCACTTCAAATTCCTTATAACCTAAAACCGTTCCAAGTTCTCAAACAATCTGTTAGCATTTATTATTCAGCTGTTTCTCTTTGTAGATTTTTTTGGTTGAAATTTGCTCCAAAAACGTTTCTTAGCATAAACTTGAACAGTGTTGCATCACACTCAGCAGGTACTGCCCCACAAACGAGAAATATGTTCAAGAATAAGGCTATTGTGTCATATAAATTCTTAACTAGCTTCTGTTGTCTCTGTTTTTTTACAACTGCATTCCTGACTTAACCATACAGCAATATCCCTGATGGCATGAATTTTATGAATTTACTGGCAGTTTAGGGAAGCCTATAAGACACGTTTGTCAGACCTGATTTTCAAAAATGCTGATTATTTGCTCTTCCTATGCAAATCAGGTTCCCTAGAGACACCAGGTATGGCACTGAAAACTTCAGAACCATCTAATGCCTAGACATTTTTGAAACTTTAGTCTAATAAGCCATAGAAATCACTTGATCAAATAAAACTGATAAAATCCGGAGTCATTTTGGCATTGCCCTGTGTTCTTTTTTCTGACAGGGTTAATCTCAGCTAGGTTAATCTCAGCTAGGTTAATCTCAGCTATTAGTAACCTAAGTTAAGAATCTATAGAGCTGAGCTAGAAGAACAGGCTCCTGGTACAGTCAGTGGGAGCAAGTTCAGCAATTCCAATTCTCCTCTCATCTGTATTGGACTAAACAAGCACTGCCTGTTCTGTGTCTGTGACTGCACAGCACTCTGCCTAGACCCCTACCATAGCTCCTTACTCAGCTTTCAGGCAGCTGGACCCACCCTTCCCTTGCAGAATCAGCACTGAAGATAATGAATTGTTCTGTTTCTTCCATTCCAAAGGCTGACTTTAAGAAGGCGGATTTCATCAACAGCCGGACCACAAAAGCCTATAACTCACTCAAGGATTGAATCAGAGCACAAACCATGGAAGACAGAGATCATACAGCAGCAAATGTAACCATCCTCACACGATTGGTGTTGCCATCATGAACCACAAAGCATCTCAAAAAAAAGGGGCTGATTTTATATAAAGACTTGAGTGATCAGAGAGTAGCTTTTCTGAGTTTTTAATCCTAATCACCTTGTTGTCACTGTATGTATCAATACAAGAATAACCAAAGATGGATTCTCTAGGATGTCTGAGGTGAAGTTTCATCCAGGTTTACCACTACTCAGAGCTCCAGATGACTGGCTTTGTTCTATACAGAGGAGTTTGAAATGCTGGTTGGCAGCAAATCCTTCTCAGACTGTTTTATACCAAAAGTTTTCTACAGTGGATAAGCACCAAGTGCACTGCTCAGAATTTAGTAATTTTTTACTCTTGTTTCTTCACACAACTAAATAAGAATCTCAAGACTCTACAAGTATGCACAAGAAGCTCTTTCACTACCTGCATTATAAAAGCACCAATGAAGTTAAAATTACTATTTTTGTATTGCTTGTTTTCATAGGCTCACTGGTTCTTAAGCTTCTTTCCTTTGATATTTCATCAGCATCAGCAGCAAAACTGATTTTACACAGATCTTATCACGCCTTGCTCCTCTCATCCTCCCTCATGTGGCTGTTGCATTCTACAGCTGTGTCCAGAAAGGATTTTAACTAGAACCACTGGGTTTAAGGCACTGTTTCAGACTACAGTTTGGGCTGAACTCAGCTCATCATTCTTTTCTACTTGGTGGAGAAATTATTTGTGGGTGATTCAATGATTACTTTAAGAAAATTTCAATTTCAAAACAATACTATTAATAATCTATATATAATAAAGGGAGTGGAGTCTTGCCTTTATTTTTGAAGTAATAGATATACACAAGAGGCTGGGCTCTGTGCTGATTAAGGAATTCATCTGATCCTGTTTCATATTTTCTTCCTTGAAATGATCATCCTCCCTACAGCAATTACATGCAATGTGATAACTTTAGGACTATGCCTGCATATGTGGGAATAGGTAACAGGAGGGAAAAAATTCCTGAGGACCTGAAGGCTCAGGTTTTCATGATATGATGCTCAAGATGGTAAAGAAGCACTAAAATAAACCCCATCTGCTACATTGAGTCAGAAGTTTCTCAAAAAAAAGAACCAAAAACCCAGAGGTTAGATTGTCCATTAAACCAGTAGGAAATTCTTATATAAATATTGGGTTATCAGCAGACATGATCTGGCTTTATTCTTCTGAAATCAGGGGAGGTGAACTACCTTTATGGCATTGAGTATTTTATCATCTGTGTTTACAAGCCCTGCTGCTCCACCAGAGCCCATCCTGTACCCTCACTGCTGTACAGCTGTCCTTGTCCAGAAGGAGATGCAGAATCCTTGGAGCAGGGATCTCACAGGGGAGGTCACCAGGCCTCTTCATTTCAACACTCCTGGCTATAGGTCTGGCTCCTACCAGAAATTTAGAACCAGCAGGTTGTACCACTGCACTATGTCCAAATATATTTCTGTATATCTGGAAGCTAAATTCTGCTGGTAGGTGCACATAAGCTCTCCAAGGAGTCCCAGAGGGTCCCACACGTGCACACAGAACAATGTGCCCCAGGGAGGGAGGCAAACAAAGCTGCTTTCCTGTCACTGATCACTTTCAGAGGGCTGTTAGTCCTCCACATTTGCTTTGAATAACTCAAATCAAATGCACGCCAGTAGGAGGTTTTAAAAATACTATTATTTTTTTGTAAGATGTCATATTCAAAATACTGCAGGTCCAAAAACAACACAGGGAAAGGGAACTTACAGCCCCACATGTTGAGGGAATTGTTTTTATAACTTTTTCTAATATGATAGAAAACAGACAATTAAAATCCAACTTTCTCTTCTAGCTTTTTAACCCAAGTAACTCTGCTTGTGCCATAAAAGAATGAATACCAGGAAACCTGGACAAGTCTACTTTTACTGCCCAAAAGAAGTGGTAGGCAAAATTAATATAGAAAGAGTAAACCTGAATACAGATTAGCATAGGAATGGAGAATTGCAGTCTAGAAGACAAGAGAGGAGCTTTTAGAAATACTCATGCATTTAGTTTTATTAAACTCTTATGCTTTTTAAGAAAAAAACAATGGTGCTGGGCACTTTTAAATATATGTGTACCTCTTAGTAAGATGTCCTTAAAAAGGAAATGCAGAGTTTTTGGGTTGTTTCCATTTCCTTTTTCAACTGAAATGAATTTATGATAGTCGCCCTTTAAAATCAAAGCAGTGTTCAAAAGTCACAAAGAAGTATCTCAGACCTGGCAGCAACAGGAGAAACATGAGACACGCCTTATTACAACTGATCTCCTACTTGTATGCAATCAAAAACATTTCAGCAGGACTCCAAAGAAAACAAAGCAGAGAAATAATAAAGTGCTCTCTCTAATGCAAAAAATCTGTCTTTGGTCTTTTTGTTATTAGTGAACCTACTTGGCTGGGATGCAGCAAATGTATTTTTAAGCCTTAGCCTTTCCTTCAAAAAGGCAAACTCATTTTTAAATTAAGTCTAGGTATGGAGACTTCGACTTTTCTAGGGACAGGACAGGACAGGACAGTGTTATTGAAGGCAAGTTGTGTAAAGCTCCTGTTGGCATCAGAGTCCTACAAATCATTTCTTTGCCCAGTTTTGCTGACCTGTCAAACTACCCAGAATCTGCTGTTTTCACCTCTCTTTAATTGGTATTTGCCAATAAACCTCACCATGGGCCACTGGAGATCTCAAAAATAATTAGAATCTTTCTCACTATAATCTTGCACCTGGGAAGTAGAACATTCCCACTTGATCTGTTCCTGAGAGGAGATGGGAAACCTTGAATTTAAATATGCTGAGCAATGCCCAAAGAGTTTTTGACTGAACAAGGAATTTACCTCAGGTCCTCTTGCCTTGTGTCTTAACCAGTACAAGCCAGTACAACCATCTTTCATAGAATTGTTTTAGTAGAAATTCTTAAATAACACAGATAATTTTGTAGTAGATTATGATATTGCCAGAGAATTAGTCATTCCTTTCCTCATTTCATCCTCCTACCCTATTTTCTACTGTCACTGCTCCTAAACATTAGTGCTTTTTCTTCTCCCTCCTTTCCTAAATTAAGGAATTAAACTAGAATAGAATTAAACTACGTAAAACATTGCATTATATTGTGCATGGGCATGGGGTTTGGGTTACTTGTCTTTTTTGTAGGGTTTTTCTTTTGAGAAAGAACATGCTATCTATTAAGAGAGGTTCAGCCTCCCCTTCTGGGCCCATAAAAGAACTTCAGGGGAAATGAGCTGGCACCATCAAGGGCCACACCAGAAGCCCAGCCCTCCCCTGGCCACTGTTTAGCCTGGCAGTCCGTGCTCCAAAGGCAGCCCGTGGAAGCTGAGGGCAGTCAGGCTGCTTGTTTGGTTGGTTTGTTACCATGCTTAGTCCTTAGGTTCCAGCCTGACAGAAGCATCAACATTTTCCTGTCTTTAGTCTTCAGGGCCAAAAAGCCCAACAGTGTGGCTTCCCAGCCCTCTTGGGGGATGTTTCAGGAGCTGTCATACAGTGAATCATGCACAAGCTATGCAAAGTGTTGAGAACTGGGGCTTCCAAAGCCATTCCAACTCCAGCAGCTGTTCTTCCATTCCTTTACTTAAACTGCTGCTGTTTAAAACCTCAGTTTACATTCCTGACTCATACTCCAGACCCATCCCATGGGGAAGATAACGTGACCTTAAAGCATTATCTGATAGGAGACAAAGATCTGGAAACAGAAATCAGACTGGAGGAAATGCATATTTGAGCTCAACATCACAGCACACCAAGGACAAGCCCTGAAACATCAGATATTGGTGCAACCATGTGAGTTATGCCTGGCATATTGGTTTAGATGTTGCACAGCCCATTGGAAACCCAGCAGGGAGATTTGCTCAAATACACCAAAGACAAAAAGGGCTTTAGTGCAGACATTGTACACAGATCAGGGATTTGCCTTTCTCTACGGGCCTACTTTGGATATATTAATAGGTTTGCATATGCAGGGGAAATAAACTAATTTTGTCTTACTTGTCAGAGCTAAAAACATCCTAAAATACTCATTAGAGGAATTCTAGGCTTAGGATCAGAAATTAGAATTTGCTTGCATCGTTTGTTCAGCTGTATCTTCTAGTGCCGTACCCAGTGTGACTGTAAATAACTCAAGTTTAGGAACTTAACATTTCTTTAACAATTTTTAGTTGTTCAACCCAAGCTCCTGTTCTCTTATTTGTATCTTGCTATTCTTAGTCCTCTATCAGACCAGCCTAAATATGCACAGATACAGAAAAGAGGAAACAGGCATGTCCTTAGCAGCTACAATTTTAGAGCCAATACTGCAAATACCCCCACAGCTTCTGAACAAGGCCATGGTCACAGAGCAACACAGAGAAGGAGGAACACTGCAAATCCAGTTCTCATCATCTGGCATTTTTTCCAGTGCTGATCACATATTCCCTCCAAATCTGCACAAGGCCCTCTCTTACCTATGCCTGTGTTTTGCATGCTCTGATTTGTAGTCAGCTGTAGGACCATGAGTCAAACTATCCCCACTCACACCTTGAATGGAGCTGGGTCCCCAAAATCCCCACCCTGCTCTTCTTTCTGGGGTTCAGAAGGACACCACTACTACCTCGACTGCACTTAAACATCTGGGTCCTCCTGCAGCTTCAGTAAGAGACTTAAGGTCTTCCTCAGTTCTAGACAAATTTAAAGGCATTTTTGACTCTCAGAAATATGTCTTTACTGTGTTTTCATCAGAAAGAGAAACAGCCATGTCTGAGACACAGAAAAATAATAGTGATAGGCTAAGGAGAGTAAAATCTTTCAGAAAGTTCAGAAACTTTCTGAAGCCCATGAAGGTCATAAGAAAATGGGTCCCAGCCAGAATAGCTGTGTTTGGCTTGGAGTAACAACAAAATAAATCATTAATGTTTTAGTATCAGTGTTGAACTCTGCCTGGAAAGCACACTGTGCCTTAGGATACATGAGCACACTTGAGTTTCAACTCAAAACTCTGGACTTTGGGATTAGCCCCATTCCAAACTGTGTGTGAGTTTAAACCCTGCACAATTCTTAAAGACTGGAGAATCCTTGCATTGCAGTTACAACACAGAGCACACAGGATGCTGCAGTGAGAGCAGTGGAGGTATTATGTCTTTCTGAAAATTAAAACACGCATTCTGAAGATTTTTTTCTTTCCTGATGCTGGAAAAAGTGCTCTAAAGCTATGATACACGTTGCCTTGAAATACTATTTTTATAACAGGATAATATTTGTTATTTTAAAAGTATGTGGACAAAAGGTAAGAGTTTTTAACATAAAGGGAGGCTGGGATGAGAAACTCAGTTCTGATGAAGAATATATATGGTGATAAAAAGGAGAAACTACAAATCAATATTTGCACCAGTATTGTAGGGAGTTTTTGTATTTTGTTTAGTTTTGTTTCAGTGGTACTACTACTCGACCTGAAATTACTTAAACCTGGAAGTCAAAAAACGGTGCCTTGGATAGCAGCAATATTCTTGCAAAAGTGTTATTGTATAAGATTTGGCATAATTTAAATGACACAGAGATGGAGGGAAGATTGTCTCCTGGCCTGAATGGAGAAGAGGCCTTTGAAAGAATTCCTCCTGAGTACACAGCATGAATAGCCCATCCTCCCAGGACAGGTTTCCTGATCACATCAGTTACTTTCTGCTGTTTTGAAGAGAGGTGGCCAAATTCACCATTACCTCAGGGTTGCAATTAACTTATTGTGAGGGTTATTATGTATAATAAATAGGCCACAATGAATTCTACAGTCTATAATATGCTCACCTATTAAAGAAAGAGCTATTTAGTGCATCTGAAAGGCATGGACGTGTTTTACAAAGCAACCTCATGTTCTTCACATTCACTGGAATGGCTAGATACAGATTTGTTAAATAGTCATTAAAAAAAAAAAAAAAAAAAAAAAAAAAAAAAAAAAAAAAAAAAAAAAAAAAAAAAAAAAAAAAAAAAAAAAAAAAAAAAAAAAAAAAAAAAAAAAAAAAAAAGAGAGAGAGAAAAGCCATTAAAGTCAGCAAACAGCAATGAGCTGATCCCAGCAGGAAAGAAAACCCAGGTAATGAAAGGGTAGCTCTGGACAGTGGTCCCTGATCTCTCACATGTTCATTCCAGCCATGTGTGATAGATGCATACTTTGCTCTGTCACTGTTTCCACTCCTGCAGTCAGGCAGTAGGACCTGGGCTAGAATTTTTTTTTTCTCAGTAGACACTGAGAAAAGCAAAAATAAAATTAAAACCCAGTGTAAAAATATTTTACCACAATTCTAGTAGAACATGAAATTCTTGTTAAATGCTCATGACCCTGTGGGTTGAGCAAGAAGACACCCTCCTGACTGCTGGCCGCATCACCAAAAGGACAGCAAATAGCTGACAGTTTACACTGGTTTATGCTGTTGTCCTTTAAGCACCTTTTTGGAAGGGAACAGTTTAATTTTTACATGCATGCCATTTAACAATTGCTTTTTCAGGGTAAGAAAGAGGAAAAGAAGAGGAGAGTTTCTGTGAAGATCTTGCCAACATTCTTTCTCTTTCTGGGCTGTAACAATAACTCTCCTCCTAAACTAAAAAAAAAAAAAAAAAAAAAAAAAAAAAAAAAAAAAAAGAATTATTATTCCCCAGCATCTTCCAAGATAAATCAATTACTGTTTTTTTGGGATGTTCAGTGTATAACAGGCAGGTTGAAATGTGCATGCATGCTATCAAGTACAAACTGTTTTTGCTCTGCCTTAGGAGACAATCTCTGAAGGTGACAAAGATGAGACCAGAAGTAATCCAGCAGCCCCATCCCTGCTCCCACATCAAAGTCTGTTCCATCTCCTAAATTTAGCAGTGAAGTCAGGGTAACTTGCTTACCTTCGTAAAACCCAAAACCTCAGACATAGGAAATTCACCACAGGGTGAAGGTCTCAAAACAAAGGATGTCTCAAGAGTGGCTTGAGGATTTTCCTGCCAAAACAAAGTGAGATACATCTGTGTGGGTCCTTCTTCATTTCAACAGTAGCTGTGTTGATAGAGTGGTGGCTCCAAGGGCTACAAGGGATACATCAGGAGATTCAGCCTTGCTCAGAAACTTTGTTCACATGGAAAGTAAGTTCTGAAGGGACAAGAGAGCCATGGTTAAGGTCCTGTGCTTATTTATTATTCATTATTCCCTAAAGAGCTTTGATGGGAAGTATCTTCAGTAATATTATTCCTGTTGTTGGAGTCCTCTAATTGCTCAAACATACTTCTCAGAAACTGAACCCCAATGGTTGGTGGAAACAGCCCAGCTCAAGCATTTCTGAGCAAACCTGTTTGACAGCCCTGCATGCTCATATTTCCTCCTAACAACAGGTCACTCACCTGCCACTGGCTTTCAGCCATGGCTGAATTTAGCAGGCTATTTCAATACTCCATCATTTGCCATCTGCTCCTTCCTTTGACTTTTTCAAACCTGTGTATCTCTGAACCTTGCAATTTGCAGATAAGGAGACAGATAAATTTTTTCACACCTGTGCTGTGCAGTTCTTTGCATTTGTCTGGTTATTGCATACATGAGAGATAAAGTCTGTTTGGAGCATTTTTTTTTAAGTCTGCTGATATGAGACATCTGTCCCCATAAACAGCTCTTTACTCTAAGGGCTCTTGATGGTGAGGAGGATGATTTGATGATGAGGAAGATGAATATTGTCTGTGAAAGCTGAGCTTGTAGTTTGGTATAAACAATGATGTGGTAAAACTTCAAGTTGTAAAAAAAAAAAAAGTGAATCACCACACCTCGGATTTTCAAATTCTATTGAATGATTTCCATGACTGAAGCTACAACTCATATTATTCCCCAGAAATAAAGTAGTGTAGCATTTAGACTGTTTTAAAATTCTTCATGCTTATTGGACTGCACTTTTTAAGCGCTTGGCAGGGATGTAAAGAAACCTATAAACACTTGCAACTAAGCCCTAGAGGTCACAGAACAAAACTTGTTCCAGAAGTGAAAGGTGGTAAAGCAAGGGGCAACAGGGCAACAGCATCATGCTTTGGTGTGGGAGATTCAGGTTGGGCACCAGGAAAAAACTTCTTACCAGCACAATGATGCCATGCTAGAAACACCTATCCAGAGAAGTCAGAGATGCTGCATTCCTACTGCTTTGGAAGACTTGGCAAGAAAAATGCAGCCTGGCAACTCAATATTGCACCATGCAAGTGGTTACAGCTCCAGTTGCACCCCTTTAGTACAACTTCTTTAGGATTTTAAAATTTCTTGTCATAAAGGGAAACCAGTTTAGGCTTATGGGGATAGGAAAAAAAAAATCCTTGAAGTAACTTTAACTGGAGACTGGTAAGTATCTTCCTCATGAAGGGAAACTCATCCCCTGGTTGGGAATTCAAGCTCCAAGTGGCCCTGCCTAGCTACATGAAGCAGACAGAACAACATTAGTTCCAACTAACATTAGCATTAACTGGGTTTGGCCAATGACACCAGAACAAGATGTTTGCTTGATCCCTTTCTCATTTCCCAGCACAAAGCTTAGTTTCACAGCAAAGCAGATAGATTTTTCACAAGTTTTGAATGCTTCTGTACTTCTGTGTTGTTGCTGCTGTTCTAATCAAGCCAAAAGTTCTGCCTCCAAAAAATTTTATATACATGAAAGGAAAAACACAAGTTTGAGAGAAAAAACAGTTGCTTACACACTTCCTTGAAGTGGGTCTTAAAATCACCACTCTAGAAGAGCTCTTCCATATCTGTTTTCAGAATCTACTGTACTTTTACTTGAGCTTTAATTTTCCATAATGGTGACAGCTTCTTTCACCATACTTTTTGTCCTTTTATGCTTTTCTTTCAGTAGAGCTCTCACATTCCAGCTGCAATAGTCATCATCACCATCAGCCAGACCAGGCCAGCTCTGGAAATTCCTTTAATCAGCTCCCTGATCAGGAGCTTATATGTGAGCCCCACATGAAGCAGCAGTCTCACCCCCCTTGAGATATAACTTAAAGGATGTTGGGTCTTGCCCAGCTGATGAGTGAGCAACCCAGTCAGCTGTGAAAAAGGTCTCAGACACAAGGATGAAAATTTGACCTTGTTTTTTAGCTGTTTCCACCACCTATAATACAGATGAATTCAAATCTTGGTCTGCTAGTGTAAATATTTGCATAATCTGGAACTCATTTTTCTCATTAAAGTTACCATGTTAGTTTTAATGAGCATTTTAAGTAGTAAATATTAGAACTTATGATTAAAGTCTCCAATTACAGATTAGTTTTGGTATATGGATTTTTTTTTTTTTTTAAGGGAGACTAAAATTAGGGGGAAAGGGGAGAAGAATAAAAATGTACTGTTTGAAAATTTGGAGCTTCTTTTGTAATGAATATGATAACTTAGACATTGGTTTTATTCTGTTGACTTTTTTTTCAACAGCTTGAGTTAGAGATCCCAGTTCACCTGGGAACCTAGATAAAAATAAGCAATGTGTTAAAGTGCCCAGAGAGATTTAGAGCATATTTTTTTAAACCTTGTTCCTACTTAAGTAAGGACAATGTAGAAAGACCTGGGACACACCAGTGGACAGCAGTTAATGGATGAGTAAAGATTTTACTGCATCTGTCATTTAGTAAATGCTGAACAAAGAGAAAGGAAAAGACATCATAACTTAGGAGGGAAGAGCCCAAAATTACATGAAAGAACTTCATACTGAAATAATTTACTTGTTATGCCTCCAAGGCAGATTGCTGCAGCAATCTGCTATTCTAACAGCAGCAATAGAGTTGGAGATGGTTTGTTCACAAGATAAATCCCGTGCTTCCTCCTTAGTTGATGTAAATTTTAAAGAATATCTGCTAAAAGCCCCAGGTCTCAACAACTATACTGTATTGACCAGCCTCAGTTGAAGTTCTTTGAAAATACATAAACTAATCAGCAGTAATTACTAATAGAGGAGTTAGTCCTGTCCTTACAAACCTGAGATGCAAGCTGCCCTGAGAGCCCAGGCACTGAGTCCAAATACAAGGCACTGAGTAAGCCAAATGAGATGGTTTAGGAACCAATAAAAACCTTGTCATAAGAGAAAACTTTAGCATGGATTTTTCCTTGCACAATGTTTGAAGCCTAGTTGCCATCATGAGTTGCAAATAAAAATTGGATTTTTTTATTCCTAAAACATGCAAGCACTTTAAGAAAAAAACATATAATGCCACTTATGTACAGAACTCCCCTTTAATATTGCACATCTAACCCTCTGCTTACAAAATACAAAAGTAAGAGGAAATAACAGCCTGAACAGTGTGCTTAAACTTCATTCTCAATATAAATGGTATGGTTCGGAATGTACTGCAGGAAAAGAACAACAAGTTTTACCTGTTCTTGAGGAGTTTACTGGATTCCCACACCCAAAGGTATTCTGTTTATTGTTGCTCACCTGTCAGATCAATGAAAGCCTCTGGGCATCACTGAAATCTCCTGTGAAGGGGGTGTCCTTCAAAACAAGCAAGTGTTCTCTGGCATCAGCTACAAGAGCTGAGTTAACCTCACCTTTTACATCTCAAACACATAGGGACAACTCCATTCCTTTAAATATTCACCTCAGATCATTTCCAGGGACAATCCAAACCACTTCCTCAGCAAAGCATTGATGTGGTAGTTTGTTGTTTGTTGTTGTTGGTTTTGATGTTGCTTTTTAATGCTTTGAAAAATCTTATTGAAAGGATCATTTTTGCACACAGGGGAAATTTCTGTTTTCCAGGAGCCCACAAGTATGTGAAATGATGGTTTGCTGCCCTTGAAAGGTGGNTATAAAAAAGCATGAGTGTTCTGAACAGAACCAGCAGCACTCACAAGCATTCAGACTGCAATATGCACAGCAGGTTCAGGAGTTGGTTGGGTGTTACTTCACCTTCAAGTTGAAATAACAATCAACTTATCAAGATTTTTTTTCTTTGAGATTTATTGTTTCTGACAGACAAATGTATATTAAATATATTCAGCAACTCCCACACATATCTATTTTCAGAGCTTCCTCATGCAAATATACCTCAAGGGCATTCTTTTGCCAAGAGAGCTTTCACATCACCTGGGCTGTTTCTGGAAAGGTGTGGAATCTATTCAAGCACACTGAATTCCAATGTCTCTCTCAAAACACCTGTGTGTTTGAGTGTATCTCTACCAATCTGTGTGCAAGGGTTATAATAAGAATGTCCTTGAGAATGAAGGGGGAAAAAATGCTAAGTATTGGAAGTTAAGAAAGATCCAAAAGTAAAATTACATTTTTAGTCTGTCCTCTTATCTTTCCAGAAGATACTCTGCATTGGAACAGAGAGAAAGGGCCTGATCTTGAAATTAAATTACAATCTCAATGACAGTCTAATGTCTATGTCCAGAAGAAGTCACATTAGTTCAAAAGTAACTCAGCCTGTGTTGGCAGCAGCAATTTTTGACCCAGCCTTTGTGCTCAAAAAGACTTCACCTGGCTGAAATGCTCAGATGCCTTCAGATAACCAGCTGCATATTGGCAACAGTGTAGCTCTAAAAATTAGTGCACCTTTGTTTTTTTCTTCTCAGAAGTATTAAAACCACACAGGATAATTACAACAGTTCTGCAACCCAGACAGAATGCTGAACCTGCCTGAGCCATTCTCTCACTTGAAAGTGACACACCAATTACAAGTTTCATTTGGCTGGGGGCTTTAATTTACTATATTTCAACATTCTGCTGAAGCTGTAGCTTTGTTTCCCACTGCACAGGCCCATCCCATGCCAAGTGAGGGCCAGATGTAGAGATAACACTCAGAATATATTTGGCAACTCACTCCCACAATCCTGGAAGGAGGTGTTGAGGTGCCAAGTTTAGACAGAAGCTCCTGCTACATTTTGATTGTTGCCTTTAAAGGATGTCTGCAGTGCATTTAGGACCATAAACTGAGGCCCCATGCCAAAAGCTAACTGTAGAAAAGTGGGAAAGTGGCATACTTACAACATTCATTTTAAATGCACTCTGCATGGACAAGAGCAGCAATGATTGATCTATCAACTGTCTGCAAATTCACCCTGCACCTGAAAGAATACAAATGCAGAAAAGCAACTGTTTCTCCCTTACATTGCAAAGGAGTATTAGAAGGGCAAATAGCTCAGGTAAACTAGAACAGCTGTTTTTTCTAGCCCAGTTTAGGTAAGGAACCCCTTGTTAGAAAAAATCCCTTTGTACTTCAGGGTACCCTTCTCATAATGTTAATAATAAAAGCACAGTATTCCAAAACGTTTCTGCCAGAATCAGAAAAAAAAAACAAACCAAGAACACATGGCCCAGGAAGGTCTGCCTGCCAGGGAGGACAGGATGCAACAGCTCTTTATAAGAACTGTTTGAAGATCCTGACTACATATTGTCAGTTCATACTCAGAATTTATTAAGGCTTGTGCAAATGTAGTTTCTTTAATGACACTACTAAAACCATCTTCTAAGCATTCAAAAAAACTACATTTCTAGCTTGGCTGGAATGGAAGACAGCTTAATTAGAACAACCAGATTTTCAGACAGAGCATAACATTTGGTATTTCATCTCTGTAGTTTTATAGTTCTGCAGAAATTACCTTGTTTATGCTAATAAAATTATTCCTCATGATTTCACCTGTGTTGTATATCTTCTTCCACTTCTAAACTACAAAGACCAACAGAAAAAAATATTCCAGCAAGGCCTGCAGCATGTTGAGCTAAGAAACCATCAAGAGAAGTTTGAACTGTGCTAATTTCAGTGGCTGAACTCCTCTCTTGTTAATCTTGTACAGCATCAGAACTGGCCAAGTCAAAAGCACAAGACCATTTCCAACTTCTCCCATTGGCTCAGTGCTCTAAGAGGATGAAAAATCCAGTATGAATAATCTCACTGGGATAAAGGAGATGGATTAAACAGGACAGATTGGATGGAAAGTAAGTTAATCACTAATCTAATAATATATATATTGCAGTTGTTAGGGTTTGGTAGAACACATTCTAGAATGTGTAAATTTCCATAATCTCTGGAGATGACCAGCAGAAGTGGTTAGGTTCCAAAGGGCCACAGGATTTATCATTAGAGAGGGTAAAAAGCAGGTCAGTAATTTAGAGATCAGTCAAACCTACTTGACTTCTGGGATAAAATATTAATCTCCATTCCAACAATAAATAAAGACAGCCTGAAGGTGGCTCATTCATTGCCTGCTAAAGATTTACTAGGTGTCACCCAGATTTGAAAAATGCTTCTCCCCTTTAAATTCAGTGATAGTGCACAAGTAGATTTCCTGTTTCATTCTCACCATTGCATCTTCTCACAAACTCAACAAAAGACTGGCATCAAGCAGAAAGATGGCCTGTGATGTAAGGTGAGATTTAATTGACTTTGAACTGAACTGAACTGAACTGGAAAAAAAAAAAAAAAAAAAAAAAAAGGACGAATCCAAAGAGTGATATTCTCAAGGTATTATGAATGACCAGCTGATTGTACTTAGAATGGTCTTTGTAAAGAATACCTTTCCAGTCTGACACCCTTAATGACTAGTTTTCAACTAGTTGCTAATGGCCAGTACTTGTAATGCTTCCTTAGTGAGATTAATCAACACATGATCATTCAGCAGCTTTGTGGAGCACTTAGAAGCTCAAATCTTTCTAAAAGATATTTACTGTGGAAAGTAAAGGCAGGCAGCCATCACAGCTGCCTGCATCATAGGGGACACAGAAATCTTATTGTTCAATCTGAATGTCACTGCTGGCCCAGAGTGTGGTTTTGTATTGGTTTAAAACAACTTAAATCGTTGTTTTCCTCCCTTATGACTATACTTTCCCTCTGCCCACCCTTGCATCAATTCTGGCATTTATTTGACTCTTCCTCCTGTATTTTTCCCCTTTGCTGAGGCTCCTTTGAGCCTGTAGCTCTACAGCCAGTTTGCCTGGGTATCAGGTGTGTGTGGCATTCCCCAGGGCAGGCACACACAGCCAGGGACAAGCTGAGGTTCTGCCTGCAGACACCCCTGCACATTTTGCTTGGGCACGTCACCAGCCTTGGCTATGACTGACACATGTGACCTGATGGGCACCTTACTCTTCAGAGGAGAGGGACTCTTGCTGCCATCCTCAGGAGAAATCAAGACCACAATGACAGTAACTGGATCTCTTAGATATCTTCTTTCTTGCTATTATTTCATGCAATTGTTTGATATCATGTGTCTTTCAGTCAGGCTGCCAAGTCCCATCACAAGTCTGCAGGCAGTCAGATCACTGGCCAGACTGTGATGCCACACTTTCAGGTCAGGGCTTTCAAGGAATGATAGAGTGAGCCAGATCCCATGAGAGCTGGTGTTGGCTGATCAGAAGAGAAATGCTCCAGGGAAAAAGTCTCCAGTGTTTGCATGCATGCCCATCATGCCAGGCCATCATGCTCCGGTCATGCAGAGAGCCAGGAGAGTGGGTCTCAGCCTTTTATGTTAGTCTGGAAGGGGCTTCTCCGTTCCTCTTTCCTTCAGAGGACAAGAGTCATCCTTTTCAAGTCTTCTCTTGCTCAAAGCCATTTGACTCAGGTCCCAGATCTGCACCTCCTCCCTAAGGAGATGAGAAAAACCAGAAGCTTTGTTGCTCACATTGCTTCATGATCATGGATGATGCTAATTGCCCTCAAAGCAATTAATTTCAGGAAGCATTCTCTTGCCCACTGAGTCAGGAACACAACCACTACACAAGACATAAAGATACACATCATAACCCATTATTTCACTAATCTCAGAAGAGCTGCAGTAGCATGTTTTGTGTGTGACTCACAAACCCACATTGTTTGGATTCTACCCGGTAACTTAAAGCCTTGGTTCTGAAATGCTGTCCAAGGATTCTCCTCTGGATTAGCTAAGGACTTGCATGCTGGAAAGGTGCAGCCTCAGACCTCCAAGGGGGTTCAGCATCTCAGCCACAGGCAGACCATGCACTGATAGTCCCAAGTCAGAGCAGTCAGCCCACAGGAGCCAACAGATTTAGGGAAGGTGCTGACTGACTGTAATGAGGCTTGAGCAAAGTGGAGGTGCCCAGGTAAAAAGCTGACCTTGTAAAGGAGGGATCTCATTAGCAACTGACAGGACTCACTCCGATAGTTTCTGTGGAGAAACATGGAACAACGTATGAATCTTTAACAAAAGGAAGCATTCTGTCGGTTCTGTCAGGCTGCTTTCCCCTTACCTCTACCTGCCAGTCAGGAGAAAAGCTGGAATTCTGCTGCTCAAACTGCCACTAACTAGTGTTACCACACCTCCCTGCTGCCCCCTCAGCCTCCTGAACAAGCCTTAGAGGAAGGAAACAGAAAAAGCATCCAAGAGGGAGTGTGCCCCAGCTGTGCAGATCTGGAATGGGAATAGGGCTGTAGGTCTCCAAGTGCCACTCTCAGGAAGGTGCTCTCCTGGCTCCAGGGCTGCTGAGTTCAGAAGAGGTAAAAGCTCAGGGTGGGGTCATGCTGATACATTTGCTCTGCGCCTTACGTGCCCAGCCAGGAACTGACTGACTGACGCAGTTTCACTCCTTGGGTCCTTTGTCTATGGCTGTGATTTAGCACTGCAAACCACAGCTGGCCAGCTGAACTCCAGACTGGAAAGGCACACCCATCCTCAGTTTTGGTTTAAATGGATTACTCTGTTTTTTTCATAGGTAATTTCCACTGAAAATCTCTCCAGTGCATTACTGCAGCTACAGAGAAATCAATGAATCCCTGTGATCCCCTGATGTAGAGGAAATCACCCTGCTAACAGAGGAGAGCATTGCCCCTCTCCTGCCAGCCCCAGCCCACACCTGGCACAGCCCTTCCCTGCTGCTGGAACCACCCCACGATGTTTGCTGGATGCCAGCCCGGGGCACCAACAAAGGGAAGGCGTTGGCCTCTGCTTGGGAAGTGCCAGCACAGCCCCTCTGGTGCCTAAGCTGGCACTGCCACACCGGGCAAGCTGAGGGCTGGCAAAGTGGGAAATTATTTCCAGCAGAGTCATTGAGCCAGGGTCCATCCTCACTGCTGGCACCTTGCACTGCTGCCACCTCACTGACCGTGGCAGGATGGCTGCAGCAAAGCCAGGTGCAAGCAACTGAGTGTGGGGAACAGAAAAGCACTAAAGCTTCTGCTCTGCTGTGCCCTGTCTCCCCAGCAGCCAGGCTGCAGAAGAGGCACAGCTTCAGAAACCCTGAAAATTTTTCAATTAAGATTTAGAAGAAAAGAGAAACCATCTCATTTTAAGGAGGTATAAAAATAGTTTTGGACTGAACATAATATTTCCTACTTCTAGAGTTTACTTTCTCTTTTTGTATTACCAAAAGTAAAGGGTAGTGGAGGACACAAATAATGAAATGCACCAGAGACCCACAGAAGTCTCCAGTGGCCTCAGAGATAACACATCCCAGAGGTGGGAGATCCCCAGCTAACCCTGTGCCCCTCAGCTCCCCAAAGAGCTCACAGAGCACACAGCAGCGTGTCCCCTCCCTAGGACCAGCCAGTCTCTCTTTCATAGATGGTGCCACAAATATTTAGGCCCAAGGTAACTGAACACACCAGGACCACACGCTTCCAGAGCACTGGTAGGAGGGATCAGGCAGTCCAAGTCCTGTTCCTGTGAACTTCTCCCATGAAGGTATACAAGAACTCCTCTGGGAGCAATTTGCCAGGAGCAATCAATGAGAATTCCTGTATTGCTGCATAAAAGATTCATTCTGTGATTCTCATTAAATCCTTTTGGTTAAAAAAGTTCTAATAACCCCGCCCTTTCTTGTACATCCTAAGGGTGGACTCATGCTTTCCTAATCACCAGCATATTAATCATTTTTCCAGGAATTTTGCAAGAGGAGATTTTGCAGCATAAAGCAGATTTAGTTAACATAAGCTGGAGCCAAGAACATTTTGACATCAAGGTTAGCAGCCTTGACATAACAGAATTAAACTATTAAAAGCATTCAGGGTGTGGATGTAATTTGAAACATATTTAGGAAATCAAACCCAACAGGCTACCACATTGCAAGGTAAGAGTGTTGCTTTGGAATCTTGTAGGGCCCCTGATTCTGATAAGAAGACGTCCAAGTAAAATAAGAAGAATTATGAGAGTAAAATCAGTGTATACCCATCAAAGTTTAAGACCTATTGCCTGCAGTTTCATGTGCAAGCACTCCTATTCCAGCTGTGAAAAGAATCATTAATTTTTTTTTTTAAAGCCTGATGGGGTGAACACACTTTTAACCAAATACTCTTATTCCTTTTCATCATACACCACCTTTGATAGGTGAAATTCCTCCATGACAGGTCTATTGCATGGTGTTCAGCAACTGAGACTCTGTGGGGAGACAGAAAAAGTTGATGGGGCCAGAAAAGCCGCTGTTGGAACGTGCTCGTTTCCTACAAAAGAAGTAAGCACAAATGATGAGAGGAAGGAATTAAGCCAGAAAATGCCACCTGTGACCCCATTGCTGTATTTAACTTGCAATATTACTGCTGAAGAAGTAAAAGGAATTTAACTACAAACTCCTCCATGCACATATATTATTTATTTACATTGGGAAATCGGTGCAGACAAGTTTGCTTGGGCTCAAGCTGTGGAAAAGGGATAGCCAAACAGTTACTGAGAAAGGCATCACTCCCAGCACAAGTGCTGTAATGTCTTCAGATACAGAAGATAAATAAATGACATTTCAGATGACAGAAATGCCATCAAAATGTGAAAAGAAAAGAAAAGAAAAAAAAAAAAAAAAAAAAAAAAAAAAGGCAGGTAGCAATGAAGGCTAAGTAGGGAGCTGCCTGATTAGCACTCCAAAACTGTGAGAGGAGAGCTTGAGGCTGGGCCCTTCACCAGCAGTCCTGAGGCAATACATTTATGGTGCTTAAAGAATAATACTCGTGGGGGTCACTCAGACAGGAGACCTGGAAAGAAGTGAAGTGCTAAAATGAAAACCTCACATTCCATTAAGAAATCTGCCTCTGCAGTTGTTCCCTCTGTGCCTCAGACTGAACTGCATTTCTGTGTTTTTGCCAAGTAGCTTTACCTGTCTCATATATCTTTGGGTTTAGCCAAAGGGGAAGTAATAAATTGGAGCATATAGAACAAGATAATAAAATGCAGAAGTTTTATACTGCTGTCCCATCAGCCTGAGAAAATATATGAGATCTTGGCTCTAGCAATGATCAAGAAACACATTAAGCAGCATTAATTCCTCTCAAGTGCTTTCTTGAAAAACAACTTCTCTTATCTTAGCCCCAAAGTTACCTCTGTTACTTGCAAATTTCTGCCTTAATCCCAGCAGAAGGATGGCTATGATTTCAGTAGTAAAAAATTATTTGCAGAGATAACAAACCTATTGTAGCTGAAATGACTGATGGACCCACTAATCTCAAAGGGAGGAAACTCACAGAACTTAAATTTCCCATTTTATTCATTTTTATGAATCTTTTCAGCAGTTCAGCCCACATTAGCAGAGACAGTGGGGTCACAACAGGTTCAAGGCATAACAGATTCATTACCTGAACAAGGTTTTTTGTGCTGTAAAATCTATTTCCTATGTGGATTACAGGAGGAAACATGATCTGCATAACCAATGCTTCTAAAACTGGTTTTATGGTTTTATATGCAGCCCAATAAATGATTTATCTATCTTTGACTTAATCAAAAAGTTATTTCCACTAAGGGCTTGTCTCTGCCTCTTCTGGTTGAAACGTCTGGGCTATAACATCCTGCAAGGAAGTCTGTTGAGATCATTGCCAAAATTTCAGCCAAATAGGCACAAGCAGGAGTCGGGTGAGAGTCATGGATGTGATTTGGCTCGGGGCAGTGTCACAGTCAGTGTGCCAGAGCTAACTTGGTAGAAGCTGAGGCACTGCCCTGCCAATATGAACCAACTGAGAAACTGCTGCTGCCTCTGATTCCCAGCACACTTTAGCTCCTCAAGGCCCGGCACAAGGACTATGGAAGCACAAAAAGAGCAGCATTAGGCCTTTTACAATTCAGTGTGCTCATGCAGCCTGTCCTGAAAACCTCTCCACAAAAAAAGAGCAAGTCCTTCTCAGGCAGGGGCAACCCACCGGCTCTGTTGGTTCCCCTCAATTGTTCCCAAAACTGCTCTCCATTTATTGCAAGGAACTGGCTGGCAGGTCAGGGTTTCCAGTGCTGATTCTGCCATCCTGTTAAAATCACATCCCTACACAGCTCAGACAAGGAGATCTATCATTTTAATACAATAAAATTCCAGTTTTTACTCTGTCAAGGCCTGTGTGAAACCAAGCACACAGTAAAAGGACTGTTTGCATGGAGCACTGTACACACTTAAGAGCCAACAGTATTGTCAATATTGAAAATTAATATAGATTTAATTTGCCTTTTTTGCTGTACTTGAGAAACAGTAATGGGACACCCCCTAGGGCTAATTTAATATAGTTTTGTGAACTAAGCATCTGCTTCACATCTCCAAGCAAATGAGTTTGAAGTCTTATATAGAGTGGATTGCATTAACCTTTCTAATTATTTTTCTCCTGAGAAAGCACTTCCAGATTCCTCCTGACAAAACATATTTCACTTCTGAAGTGTATTTACTGCCAATAATTAAAACAAAAGTAGAGCTAAGGCACACAGACTCTTGTCAAGCAGGCAGCCCAACAGCAGAACCACAAATGCTAAAGAGCCTTACAGCTCCATAAAGCCTTGGAGCAGCCTGTAAACACAGCTGATAACAAATTCCATCCAGCACAAAATGTGTGCTAGCTAAAGATAAAATAACCAAACCCCTGGAAGTTAAGGTCTGATACTTGGAGTATGTTTAGTCCTCTCATTTGGAAAGTCCTATGTTTGTGTTAAATGCAGAGGCTTGACATGCTCCAGCAGAACGTGTCTGTGCATTCCAGCATGGCAAAGGATCAGTATTTAACATCAAAACAACCCCAGGAACATCCACGGGGTCTTTAAATGACAGACAACAGAACGCGTGTCCTCCCTTTCTCTCCCTACCCCAAATGTGCACAGCTCTGGGTAATGTTACTCCACAGGGCAGCTGAGACACTGGATGGTGTTCTTCTGTGATAAATAGGCACATTTATTGGGAACTCAGCACATTCATAAAAAGGAAATGAACTGAAGCAAAAGTGCAGTGAATCACGGTGGCTGGTCCCTTTGAAGGGAAATGGAAATCGGAGATGGCACACTAGAAAGGATCACCTTTCCTCTGCCTCTGTCAATGCCATTTACATGCCACTTGCATTTTTAGGTCAAATACACAAAGGAAAAAGTTCTTTCATAATGGCTGCATTGAGCTGATAAACAATGGAAAATTGCTGATTTGATTCAATTTAAAAGAAACACAGAATAATTTTGGACTAGGCACAATAGCACTAAGTTCTGCTTTAACTTGGTATAATTACAACTGGCCATTCATATGCTGAACTGACATCAAAGAACAATTTATTTTGAGTAATAGCCCATAATTCACCCTAACATATGCAATTAGAAATGAAATTTAATATATGCCCAGGCTATTGAGAGAGAATGGGAAGTGCAGACTTTTGAATTCATACTGTGTAGGAACCGCTTAATAATGTGACAGCTAAAGATTAATCACCCATCGCAGTGCGAAAGATCAGGTAATATTAAACAACCAAACAAAAATCGAGCACAAAGGAAATGCATTGTAAACACACTGGAAATTATATGTGCCAAAGCTAAATTAATTCCTGGTATAACTCAACTATTATGGGAAGAAAAAAATAAAGAGAAAAAACACATTAAAAAGGGACTTGGGCCTCTGTTTGTGCAGCATGTGGTGGTAGTCCCAAAGACAGCTGAGGCTCTGCCTCGTTTAGAAATGGCCATCCAGCCTCTCAAGGCTGCAGCCCTGGAGCAGGAGCCTCCCACCAGGGTGGGAAGGAGAAGGGTGGCCACATCCAGCACCACTGAGCAGCTTCCCGGCTGCAGGAGCCTCCAGCCAGCCCTGAGGGGTCTCAACTGCACCAGTGGCAATTGCTTGGGCTACAGTCATCCCCCAGGGAAGCCCTCCAGGGATCCTGGACCTGACCTCCTGCAACTTTCCACGTCATGGCTAACAGAGTGACATCTTCATTTCTTCAGCTAAACCCTCTCCCCCACCTTGGTCTTTCCCTCTGCCAGTATTTGCACATGGTGGTCATAGTCCTTTAGGTAAGCACTAAAGAACCATACTATCATGGCAGGCAACAAAAATAATAAATAATCTGAAAATGCTGACGTGGAAACCACTATGTAAACTGGAAAGGGTGAGTGGAGTACAAATGTGCAAAAAACGAAAAGGCTTTCAACTGTTAAATTGCTGTCTTATGAAAAAAACTGCTGCCTGTGAAATGCACAGACTTATCTGCTTCAAATAAAATAAATGAGGTAGAAATGTCACTGTGATAAAACATCTGTATCATGTAGCACATGAGGAACAGGTACAGCTCATGGCTAATGACTCCCCACCTTTCTAAGTACTTTGTCCCTGTAGCTGCTGCACACTTTCTTGAGCTGGTGTCTCACTGAAGCTTTTGTAGCTGATTGATAATAATTCTGATTGCATTTAATGGATTTACCACTTACCTTTGAATGGGTGCATTTAAATCTTTTTTTATCCTGATCATTTCTCAATGTATTCTGTGATTCTGCCTTGCTATTCACCCCTCACATCAACACTGAAACTGGGCTTCAAGAAGAAAGCAAGGGGTACCTTTTATGCCCTGAGACAAAAATGCTGTTTTACTGAGGCATTCAGACAAAGGACTACAGTGAACAGAAAGATTTCCCTTTTGGGTTTAAATGTTGGGTTTGGGATTTTTTTCACTTGGCTCTTCTGCACTCTCCCCATTCTCCTGGAATTCCTATTCCAGGCCTGGAACTTGTTGATTCCCAGGATTTGTCAACAGCTCAAGCTGAAACAATACCTTGTGGAGGGCATGTTGCTCTGAGCATGTCCATTTCTTGCAGATGGGAAGAGACAGCTTTTCTGAGGCTTTTGTGACAGGAGATATGGCGTGGAAAGCACCAAAGAACCAAACGCAGTAAATCACAAAAGGTAAAAAGAAGGACTTAAAATGTTTGTCAATCCCTAGTAAATACCTCAATACATTTTGGAGGTAACCAGCAGTTGCTCTGGATTACTGAGCTTTCCCAAAGTACCATCAAAGAAGCTGCCAAAGCTGCCTTGCTTAGTGTAGGGACCACACTTCTGGGTCTTTTGGTTTGGGTTATTTTAAAAAGTTGACCTCTGAAGTTACCTCTGCTCTTCCTCTACTCAAATGCGTTTGACCAAATAAAAGTCAGCATGTAATCATCTAATTCTGTGGAAGGCAGAGAGCAAGAGCCAGCTGCATTAGTTTTATCCAGCTGGGAAAGTCTCAAACAGCCAGGGTGACTTCCCTGCACTTTGCTCCTCCTTCTTCACATGGGTTTCTGTGAACTTTANTATATATATATATACATATTAATCTTATATAAACTTTAAAATTAGTCCCATATATATGTGTAGAGGTATATCCTGTTATACAATCATAGGTTATATAGCAATATATAGTATATGTTATATAGCAATCATGGTTAACCCTAATAAAGGTTAATAATGATCCACTGGTTGTACTTAAACATAATATCAAGGCCACACATGTGAGAGGCTCCTTTACCCACCACTATTAATGAAACTGCTATTTATAGAAAACATGTTTATTTGTGTGGTCATGATAAAGGTTGAGTAATGAATTCCTCAGGGTTATTTCAGGTTCATACACACACAAAAAATTAAAGTGCTTACACAGCTGCACCTGGACTTCTTCCCTTCTATTTGGAAGCCAGGAGTTATCCTGGGCTCTGAAACAGCTTGTCTTGTTTAACATTAATGTTAAGCAATGTAAACAGCTAACAATATCCCATAGTTAGCCATAATGCTAAGATACACATAGTACTGAGGAACCCTCACTCTCCTCATTTGCAAGGATAATTTAGCAATTGTAGACAGGGATGTACAGGGCCATTGTTCGCCTGGGTTTCAGGTCACTAGAGTCCCACAGAAATAAGAAAGACTGACCATTGCCAGATCCATTTCAAGAGGTTGAGGAAATCTCTAAGTCTCCATTACCCAAATCATGACTGAGCAGCTTCAATTTCCATGGACGTCTCCCAGCCTGCAGATGCTGCACAGGGGTGGATTGGCAAAGGGAAGGCAAATAATGGGGCAAACCCTGCCACTTGACATCTCTGGGGACATGTGGGACCACAGACATACTTTCAGCTGATAATGAGAATGAGCATTAGGCTGATCTAATGCTCTTTAGCAGACACTCTGTCCAGTTCTCTCCTGGCATGGATTGAATCACCATGGAGAAGCTGGTATTTCAGGCTGCTCTTCCCTCTCTGCTGGTTTGGCCTGCCCAACATTGTAATTTCACAGCTAAAACAACACATCTGGGCTGACAGACTCTCACCCAGACTCTCACTGCAGCTCCCAGCCAAAAAAAGCCACTGCTTCTTAGAAAGTTCAAGATTCTGGGCTACCAATTTTTACCAATGTGACACAGGAGTGCTGACGTGTCCTTGCAGTGTTAATAACCCCAGCTGCAGTGCAGCTGACCTTGTGGACAGCTGCAGGCAGGGGACAAATAGCTGCCTCTTAAAGGTGAGGGGTGGGAACATGCTGAGAGCTGCAGGTGATGGTAGGCACTTTTCAGGAAAGACAGAAAATAAAGCCCACCCTTCTGAGACACCTGGCATTCCCAGACATCCTGTGTTTCACTGACACAACCCTGTAGTGCCACATTAGGCTGCCCCAGGAGAAGGGACAAGCAGGGGACTGAGGGCAGCCCCCCCATCCAACAGACCAAGGGGTGAGCCAGGACCAGGAGCAAAAGGAGGCCAGGCAGGGCTACCCCTGGGCTGAGCTGTAACAGGGTCCTGGACCTTGGAAAAGGTGGGGAGACTCCAAGGTAGGCTGGGCAGGGCAGTGAGAGCTTGTTTCTTCATATTGGATGGCATTTGTACCAACTACTACTTTACTTTGTATTTAAACTACAAATGCATTTAGGCACAGGCCAAAGTTATTCTCCCTGTTTGCAAATGAGTCTTGTAACAATGCATTTCTGGCAACAGAAGGAACAAATGCTTTTTCTCTTAGCAAATCCTGCTTTAGAAAAAAAGAATATTTTTTTCTTACAAACCTAGCAGAAACATTAATTTTAAGGTTTCTCCTCCTCCTGAATTCCATGCAGCCTGACAATTCCATGATGTCTGAGAAGCCAGACTAGATATGGTATCACTTCAATACTCAGCAAATCTCTAAACTTGATTAGGTTGGACTACCCTGAAATGTCTTTGGGAGCTGGTATCATCCCCTCCTCAACAACCATTCACTAACCAACTACTTGCCCACATTGTTTATAGGTATTTCAAACAGCACTGATCTCAGCATTGATCTATAAAGGATTCCAGTTGGTAATTCTCCTCTATTGTGAAAAACAAACATTTTCCTCTATCTTTTATCAGTATTTGCAGCTTGCCTTATCACATATTTGAAGAAGTCTGTGACATGTTAGGGAAACTCCCACAGGCCTAGAAGATTTCAGGCAGAATCCCACTCTGTAATTCCCCCTTATCACACAACAATACACAAGATATGAACAGCCTGAACCAAGTGTGTTGACTAGTGATTCCTGGTAAGAAAGAGCAAGCTTCTCCCAGGAACAGAGCAGGAATATGAATTCTTGGCTTTCAGACCACAAACCCATCAAATTAATCATCTGTGAACATCAGTAACAGAGATATAGATGATAGAGATAGATAGAGATAGATATATAGATATAGATATAGATATAGATAGATAGATAGATATAGATAGATATAGATATAGATATAGATACAGATATAGATAGATACAGAATAACCACCAACCCAGAATGAACACTGACACTGTTGTCTGTGTCAGGAAACATCATTTCATGTCTTGCTTAAGTGGTCACCAGGTTCTTTCTCTTTGGCTGGAATATATACTAAACACCTTAAATCAGAATCAGAAATGAGCAATACAACAAATGTTCAGTATCCATTTCAAGGTAAACATGAGAAAACAAACTACAAGACAAAAGAAGACACAGTGCTTTTTTTTTTTTTAAGAAAAGTATATGGTGTGTGGCCTCTCTCTTTAGCACTGCATTTTCAGGCTAGTGGTCACTTTTCCCTTTCAAATTCTCCCTTCCCAGAGGCACATGCTATTCTGTACAGTCATAGTTGTCAGGGTAATGCCCAAAACCCATGGATTAATAAAAGTGTGAAATTATCTTCGTCATTTGAAACTGCAGAACAATTTAGGTGGACAGAAATACTACCCTATCAACTCTGGACAGAAATACTACCCTATCAACTCAACACTGAGTTAGTTGAGTTATCGTTCTGCTGGTACAATCAGTTACTTATCATCCCTGAAAAATGACTCCCATTGGGATCTATGTCCAGCATCTTGCCCACAAGCTGGTGATTATAACTGTAGAAAGCTGCAAGGGAAAAGCAGTAGCCATCCAGTTCCTCAAAATTATGTCCCAAAGCTCACTTTCATTTCTTCAATCACTAGACAGCTTTTCAAAGCTCTTTTTTTATGTAACCTGCCAGGAGCATGGCCTGAGGCTGTGCAGTATCTGAGCAAGAAAGCTGAGATGTGCATGCAAACAACCTCAAGAAAGAGAAAAGGCTTTGGGGATCCTACATGTTTTCTCGGGAGAAATCTGTTGTTATCAGCTTTGAAGACAAAGTTTGCTTATCAGCTGTCTAAGCAAGCTGTTTGATGTTAACAGATAGGGTTAGAGATCCTTCTGAAAGGCACCTGGGCTGTGGTGTATCTGCTCCTGCCAAATACAGGTCTCCATTTCTGCAGGTTCTGTTAAGTCCCATGCTCAGCATTGTGCAGAGGGCAAAACAGTCAAATCAGTTTCCTTCGAGCTTTAATAGCTGTGAATCTTGAATTCTGAGGGGACAAGGGCACACGTGTGCCAGTGCCCCTGGTCCAGCAAAGTATCCAAATCAAGAGGGGCCATCACTGCCCATGCAGAAGAGCTTTTGTTATTTGAAATACAAGGCAGTCCCAGCACCTGCGTCCACAGCACTTCTGACAGACTGCACACCCAATTCACAGGCAGAATTTTATCTCAAATCTTTCTTAGGGAAGTTCCCTTTTGAAAAGTTATTTACTCTTTTGAGGGTTCCTACTATGTTCTTCTCCTTACATTTCTATTTATTTACTAAACCACATACTTGTATGTACTTGAAAGACATATTTTCTAACAGACTTCACAGTGCATTGTCTGATTGAAAGTAAGATTTCCCATAAAGTACTCAGAGGAAAACTGCTACCATGTCACAAAAAGACAGTAGCAGGCTGCTGGCACTTTCATGTGAAATAACAAAATGCACATCCATAATTTCTCTATGTTCAAGTAAATACTTTGGTGAATATAGTGACATGAGACATCTGCCAAGTCCACAACCCATTTCTTATGCTAGAAGCCTTTTTGTCTATCTGAATGAGAAAACAGAGAACTCCACCTTCTGAAAAGCTGTAGCACTGACTGCTATTGAAAGAGCTAATGTCAAAATAGAAAATGTCTTAAAATACTTTCTCCGTTACAGTGGGTGGAAAACTAGTCCTTGAAAGTAGAGAGATATTATTACTTTCCCTAATGCCTGAAAATGACAAGAAAGAATGAAAAAGACTGGTAATTAATTATTTCCACCTGACACCAGTGTTGAATGCTCTTATGAAGCAGAAAAACAAGCATCACCCATGCTGAGAAGTGAATCAAACACCTGGTTGAAAAAGGCAGACTGTTGTGAAGCAATCATGTCTAGGAATTCTACACATGTGAGGTGTCCAGGTTTCCTTGGCCTTCAGGAAGGTCAGAAGTTAAAGCCAGGAGAAAACTCACAGCTGGACAGCTGTATGTTACCAGTGCATCCCCCTTCTTAAGATATTTTGCTTTTAACAGCAGCCAAGTTCCTTGCATAATATCTCTCATCCACTATGGAGCCACTTAAATAAAGATATCAATTATTAGCCACATAAAAGCTTCAATCATTGATCTAGAAAATCAGCTTAGTCTCCCTTGGCTTATGCATGAAGTCAATTATGCAGATGTGGAGCATGTATTACACGCTGGCAGAGAAAGCCAAACTCTGCAGAAACACTGTAAATATATTTACTTAGCTAATACCTCAAAGCTTACCCGGCGAGAATGCTACGAATGCGACTAAAATGCAGCATTGCCACCTCGTGGCTGATGCTCGTACAACTTGGCTTTACCGGGAGGAGAGCGGAACAGGAGTTCCTTCTATTGCATAAGAAGGGAATGAATGTTGGCAAAAATCGAAGCAGAGTTTTAAACTGAGTTACGTTTAATAATGATACTTTGCAATGGAATGAGGCTCTTCTCTGAAGGAAGAATAGGAATCAAATACTGGATGAAAACTCAGGCACGAAGTGGAAATTCAAGGGAACAACTCACCCACAATGTGTCAGCTCTGCAGTCACCCCTCAGCCTGGCGCTCTTGATGGTGGGACACAAAAGATAATGGTGCCAGTAAGAAGTAACTTCAAAATTATTCCAGTTAAGTAACTTGTCTGGGAAATTCTTGTAATAGTTTCCAAGGCCCCTCAGTGATAGTCAATTGACATAGCAAGAGTTGTGGTTTATAGGAAATGTTACCTTTCTTGGAGAATTAGATCCCACAATACTATAAGGGTTGACTTGGATTATGTCTGCTTCCACTTGAGAATAACAAAGGGCAAAGGAGCCGTGGGCCCAGGGAAGAACAAGGAGGAAAATACAAGTGGAGAGATGCCTACTCCTGGAAGTGACATCAACCACTGCCCAGAGAACTCTGGAGGTGCTCCTCAGGCCCCAACCAGGCCTTTCATACCAGCATTTTATATTTACTTTAATTTCACATAGCAGTTCCCTGAACTCTACAAATAATAAACTCTCCTTCAAACCAACCACGTAGTTTATATACCTGCACTGGCAAGCAGAGGGAGTTTCAGTTTTCATATTTATATCCTGAAAGCAGAATGGTTTTCTCCTTTCCATCAGCATCATCCAGAATACTAAGTCAGACAGCCAGAATAAAGGATTCATTCTGAACAACTGAATTAGAAAAATAAATATTGTTATTCTCATTATTATCTTGTTAGTTCTTTTCTAATCTGTGTTATTTTTCCAAGTACATTGCCATGAAAATAATGATCCTTTCATGACTATTCTATTTATCATAATGGAAGCTAAGCCTTTACTATCAGTTCCGGATTTCTTGTGTGAAAATGCTTTCAAAATGCTTGAAAAATTGTTTGCTTACAAGGCTAAGATAAATTGCTTTATGATTTATAGGAAGACAATCACACATAAAGATTGACTAAAATGCATGGAAAGATGAAGATTTATAATGAAAGATTAATCATCTCTAACTGCATCCACATTTCTTCTACTTAGGTTTAGCCTGTCTCCTAATGGGATTTAGTCCCGAACACTTCCTACTTTCCCTGGTTACATTACTGCTATCCCATTATACAGCCAAGAGAGATTACCCTTGGCTTTGCCTTTAATCTTTTAAGTGAATGGTTCTCAGAACAAAAGATTTGGCCATTACAGTATGGCAGGGTTGTGAAATATTCAGGATAGTTTTCTCACTTAGCCACAAACAAATACTTTGTTAGTGAGTGATACCAAACTGTAAGCTTTGGGGAAAAGATACCATGTGCCTATACACATTGTGTAATTATTTAAATTTCATGGGAGATGCAGAACTTCTTCCCAAGTCTTTTGAAAATTAAGTCTGCATGACTGTTTGTGGAGAATGGAGAGATTTTGGACTTCAGATAGTCATGTCTAAAAAAGTTGTGTAAAAAAGAATAATTGCTGAAAGCCACAAATAACATTCTCACAATAGCATTTTAAAAATAAAGATGGATTTTCATAGTTGATTCTGGATTTGGGGTTGTCTTAGAAAAACCCAGTATTGAAACTGAATTTGATGGAGTCTAAATTCAAGGACAAAAGCAGCTGTCATCACCACAGTCTGCAAACCCCTGCATCATTGTACAATCAGTAAAACTATTTAGGATGGAAAAATATGAAAGTACATTCCATATGAATTGCTCTGGTGTTTGAAGGATGGATATTAAGTTTCAATCTAAAACAACATCAATATGGCACAAAGACCAATTAAAAGCAGCTATGCACTTATAAGAGGAGATATAAAGAGATCCATAAAGAAGAAACAAAATTAAAAAACCAATTACAACAGAGAAAGAAAGAAAGAAGAAAGGAACACACAAGCACCAAATACCTCTGGGTGGAGAGAGACGAGGAAGCAGGGACCTAGCTACTTTTCAGCTGAAAGAGATGAGAAGATTAAAAAAATAGATATATTGAAAAATAAGATCAAATTAAATAAAATAAATGTGAGGGAGTGTGACAAACCACATCAAAGGAAAAGGAAAACTACTTGTTCAAATGCTTTGACTAATCTGAGAGATAAAAGCTGCAAAGGGATTAAGGACTGCAGAAAATAACAACTGCCCTCTTGCCTACAGCTACCACAGAGTCAGCCATGACTACTCCTTGGACAGTGAAAGCAAATACTTTTCCCACCCCTAGACCTCATAAAGAAACAAAACCCTCAGAGTACAGCATAAGCAATAATAAGAAAAGAGGTGTATTGGCATGAGGTGTGCTTCTGGAAGGGAGTGGGCACAACCAGAGCATCTGGCATCACAAGGTGATTATCCCAGCACCAGGGAATTTACTGGAGAGAGGCTTGGGGGAGGTGGATCTAAAGTTCATATTGCTGTTGTGAAGCTGGCTCACATCCCAGCAGCCACAGACTGTCCCTGTGGAATTAAAGCAGAAGTACAGGAGACACAAATAAAAAACAAATGGCAAAAGTTAGCTCTGTAACAGAATTCACTGGTTCATTACAAAGGGAGGGTTGCTAACACAACACAGCATCTCAGAGATTTCAAAGAAGCTTCTGGTCCTTCACCAGTTCTATCATCCTTCTCTGGACATGCCCCAGCATCTCTTTCATGTCATGAAGAACCCAAAAGTGGACGCAGGATTTGAGGTGTGGCCTCAGCAGTGCTGAGGGGCAATCACTGCCCTGGTGCTGCTGGCCCCACTTTTGCTGACACAGGCCAGGATGCCATTGGCCTTCTTGGCTACCTGGACACTGCTAGCTCATGTTCAGCCATCCCCAACCAGCAGCCCCAGGCTGATTTTTCCCAGGTGGCTTTCCAGTCACTGTTCTCCCAGCCTGTAGCATTGCAGGGGGTTGTTGTGAGTCAACAAGGGAAGAAAGGGCAAGGGATTATCTGAAGTCAGTGGTCCCTTCCAGCACAAAGGAATTGAACCATCTGCTCCAGCTAGGCATTTACCTGAACCTAAAGGAAGTAAAAACTTCCCATAGTCATTGTTTCTGTAAGCACTTAAATGTGCTAGAGAATAGGAATTTCAGCTGAATGTGAAAGTGGTACATGGGGAACATTACCAGGCCCTTTATTTTTTGGGATCTAGTGTGTAAGAACTACTCTCTTCTTGTATTATTTGGAGTTATTAATTTAAACTTTTCTAAGTCTGCGCAGTATTTCCATTTATTGACGTTCCCATTGTATTATCACCTCTACATCTTACTTCTAATATGGAATGGCAAAGATTTTGACAGTCTATAAAAGTGCTTGCCATTGTCTCAAAGGTAACAAAGTTTTTAGCACCATGCTATGATCAGCTGAGCTGCTTTTCCACCAGACTGCCCAGCTCCTCAAATATGATAGAGAGTGGCTTTGACATTCCATTCATCAGTCCCCTCAGGACTCATCTTATGTCCTATGGATTTGTGCACCTTCAGGTTCTTTAGACGGGCTCAAACCTCATCTTCTCTTACAGCAGGTGGTTCATTCTCCTCATCCTTAGCTTTCCTTCTGAAACTCTGCAAGGGTGCCTGGAACACTTGCCAGTGAAGACTGAGGCAAAAAAATCATTGCATACCTCAGCATTCTCGGTATCCCAGGTGTTCCATTCGCTTGCAGAGGGCCCATGTTTCCTTTTATCACCCACATGCCTACAGCTGCACACCCATATCTATAGTTTGTCGCCACTTCCCAAGCATTCAAGATATGTAATGTAGCTAAAAACTTCTAGTAATATAACTAATACATGCTAGTAATATCGCAAATAAGCTCTGGTAACATTGCTAATAAACTCTGTAAATTCGAAAGCCCCGGTGTGACTGAGGCATGTGGCACCCGCTCTGCCAGGCGCCTTACTACCAGCTGAAGGGCTGATTTCCAACGCCTGACAGCACCTGAAATCCCGGTATTTCGGGTTGGGAAAAAAACAGCGGAGGAGCAGCCAACACACGGCGGTTTTGTCACATCTTTAATGTCGCGGAGAAGAACCAGCAGCCAGCGCAAAGCACGCCCACAGCCCCGCGGCTCGGCCCGCTGTCGCCACCCGCGCACCCTGCCGGCGCTCCAGGGCAGCTCCCCCCGCTCATCCCAC
>WEIU01001708.1:1125908-1146899 GCA_013389925.1 Aegithalos caudatus | reverse complement strand
GGCAGAGCTGCCAGGCGCGGCTGCGAAGCGCCGAGGGCATGAGCCTGGCCGAATTCCTGTATCCTGCGCTGCAGGCCTACGACTTCCTGCACCTCCACCGGCACCACGGCTGCCGCATCCAGCTGGGGGGCCACGACCAGATGGGAAACATCATGTCCGGATACGAGCTCGTCACCAAGTACGGCGGGAGCGCGGGGGGGGGGGGGGCGCGCCGGGGCTGNGAGGTGACGCGCAGGGTCTGGGCATCGGGCAGCCTGTGTCAGCGGTAGTGCGGACCGGCGGTGTCACTGTCACACTGTACTGGGCACCGGTGAGGCCGCACTTCCAGTGCTGTGCCCGGTCCTTGCCCCCTCAATTCAGGACATTGAGGTGCTGGAGCAAGTCCAGAGAAGGGCAGCGATGGAATGGACTGCCCAGGGAGGGAGTGGAGTCACTGTCCCTGGTGGTGTGTAAGGAAAGGCTGCACATGGCACTTAGTGCTGTGCTCTAGATGGCATGGTGATGTTGGGTCACAGGTTGGACTCGATCTCAGAGGGCTTATCCTCACCAATTCTGTGATTCTGTGACAGAATGCTGTGCGACTTGGTGCTGACAGTCTCAAAAGCACCAGGAGCACAAGAGATTTGGTCACACAAATCTCTGTGATTTGAGAGGAGTAATTAATTGGCCTGACCATAAGCTCAGTACATACATACATTTTGACCAGGTCTGTA
The DNA here is from genome assembly GCA_013389925.1 of Aegithalos caudatus. Lineage (NCBI taxonomy): Eukaryota > Metazoa > Chordata > Aves > Passeriformes > Aegithalidae > Aegithalos > Aegithalos caudatus. Next base: position 1,146,186 of record WEIU01001708.1, on the reverse strand, counting down.
TGAACTTTTAAGAAAAATAATAGGTTCTTGTGTTAGTGAATCCAAGAATCAAACACTCTGAAGCATGAGACGGAATCGAGACAAGTCTGCCAGCACACACATCGTGGTGTAATCACACCAAAGTAGAGGCAGTTGTGGTATATCATATATATAAACTACTTAAAGTACATAAATCTGATACATACAAAAGAACTTAAAAACTTAGGGTGCTGTTTTTGTTCCCTAAAGCCTTATTCACAGAAGAGTGTTATGGCATCTTTTTGCCCATCACCCTCAGCTTTATATCAAGAATAGAATCTTGCAGAAAGTATTCTAGTCAACTTTATCAAGATACATTTTTTTAACATGAAGTGACTCTTCTTTCACAGGATGACAGGAACAGATGTGTTTGGAATTACTGTACCTCTTATTACCAGTACTACTGGCGATAAACTGGGAAAGACTGCTGGAAATGCAGTGTGGCTGAACAGGGATAAGACTTCTCCATTTGAGCTGTATCAGTTTTTTGTCAGACAGCAAGATAACGTAGTTGAAAAGTAAGTGTTTCTCCATCCTGCTTTTTGTCATTGTTTATGAAACCTGCTTCACTGTAAATACCTCATTTATTTATGTGCAACACAAGCTCCATGTAGAAGTATGTTTTCTTGTAACTGTTCATGAATAAACAGGCATGACTGGTTCCTGAGTAGACAGGATAGTGGAACTTCCATGTCCTGAAATTGGAAAGAAAATTGGAAGGTGGATGACAAAGGAGTGAAGCATAGTGCATTTAATTCTGCCTGTGGGTTGACTCTTTTACTTGGCATAGTAGTTTTAGTAGTGTAGCATCAGTTTTTTTCAGTACACTAGATTACCACATTGATTTTAATAAGTTGCTCTGTGTTCTTTTCTAAATCTTTTTTATCTGTCAATAGCACTGTTAAATCTGAGCTACTTCCTTTTCATATTGGGACCTGCCTTACAACTTACTCTCTCAAAGGTTTATCCTCTGATGATTGAAATCCATGTTCTGATCCCCAGCACCTTTACTGAAAGGAAGGGTATGTGGGTACTTAACACTAAGATATTTCAGCCATTCAGACTTTTTATCAGTAAAGGTACCTTTAATGCACTGCATGGGACTGAAGTCTCATTAAAATGGACTTCATTGTAAAGAGTAGGCTTAGGGATGCATCTGTAAATTCTCGATTATCTTAAATAATCTTCCTGGTGAGATACTTGCCGATACAGGTATGCTTCTGTCCCATGATGGCCGCAGACTGGCAGTGGGATTTTGCATTAGCATATTGTGGATCTCCTAAAATAAATACAAAACCTTGTTAGTAGATACACGATTCCAATAAACCCTGTAAAAGTTTCAAGAGGAAACTAAATTGTTGATTGGAGTAGAAGCTTCATAAAAGCATCTGACACTATCTTACACCTGAAGACTTGACCCTAGGCAGAATATTAAGTAAAATGTGAGTTTTAAAGATTTGATTGAAAGGACAGAGCATCTTAGTATGTATTTCTTAAATTGACTAAGAATCATTTTAGTGCAGTTACTGAAGTTTGAATGACAAAGACAGGAAAGCTGTAATGATGGCTATGAAGACAAAATATTTTTTCCCTGCTCACAGATACCTGAAATTATTCACCTTCCTTCCTCTTGAGGAGATTGCCCACATCATGGAAATGCATGCTAAAGAACCNAAGGAAAGGCTGCACATGGCACTTAGTGCTGTGCTCTAGATGGCATGGTGATGTTGGGTCACAGGTTGGACTCGATCTCAGAGGGCTTATCCTCACCAATTCTGTGATTCTGTGACAGAATGCTGTGCGACTTGGTGCTGACAGTCTCAAAAGCACCAGGAGCACAAGAGATTTGGTCACACAAATCTCTGTGATTTGAGAGGAGTAATTAATTGGCCTGACCATAAGCTCAGTACATACATACATTTTGACCAGGTCTGTATGAACTTTTAAGAAAAATAATAGGTTCTTGTGTTAGTGAATCCAAGAATCAAACACTCTGAAGCATGAGACGGAATCGAGACAAGTCTGCCAGCACACACATCGTGGTGTAATCACACCAAAGTAGAGGCAGTTGTGGTATATCATATATATAAACTACTTAAAGTACATAAATCTGATACATACAAAAGAACTTAAAAACTTAGGGTGCTGTTTTTGTTCCCTAAAGCCTTATTCACAGAAGAGTGTTATGGCATCTTTTTGCCCATCACCCTCAGCTTTATATCAAGAATAGAATCTTGCAGAAAGTATTCTAGTCAACTTTATCAAGATACATTTTTTTAACATGAAGTGACTCTTCTTTCACAGGATGACAGGAACAGATGTGTTTGGAATTACTGTACCTCTTATTACCAGTACTACTGGCGATAAACTGGGAAAGACTGCTGGAAATGCAGTGTGGCTGAACAGGGATAAGACTTCTCCATTTGAGCTGTATCAGTTTTTTGTCAGACAGCAAGATAACGTAGTTGAAAAGTAAGTGTTTCTCCATCCTGCTTTTTGTCATTGTTTATGAAACCTGCTTCACTGTAAATACCTCATTTATTTATGTGCAACACAAGCTCCATGTAGAAGTATGTTTTCTTGTAACTGTTCATGAATAAACAGGCATGACTGGTTCCTGAGTAGACAGGATAGTGGAACTTCCATGTCCTGAAATTGGAAAGAAAATTGGAAGGTGGATGACAAAGGAGTGAAGCATAGTGCATTTAATTCTGCCTGTGGGTTGACTCTTTTACTTGGCATAGTAGTTTTAGTAGTGTAGCATCAGTTTTTTTCAGTACACTAGATTACCACATTGATTTTAATAAGTTGCTCTGTGTTCTTTTCTAAATCTTTTTTATCTGTCAATAGCACTGTTAAATCTGAGCTACTTCCTTTTCATATTGGGACCTGCCTTACAACTTACTCTCTCAAAGGTTTATCCTCTGATGATTGAAATCCATGTTCTGATCCCCAGCACCTTTACTGAAAGGAAGGGTATGTGGGTACTTAACACTAAGATATTTCAGCCATTCAGACTTTTTATCAGTAAAGGTACCTTTAATGCACTGCATGGGACTGAAGTCTCATTAAAATGGACTTCATTGTAAAGAGTAGGCTTAGGGATGCATCTGTAAATTCTCGATTATCTTAAATAATCTTCCTGGTGAGATACTTGCCGATACAGGTATGCTTCTGTCCCATGATGGCCGCAGACTGGCAGTGGGATTTTGCATTAGCATATTGTGGATCTCCTAAAATAAATACAAAACCTTGTTAGTAGATACACGATTCCAATAAACCCTGTAAAAGTTTCAAGAGGAAACTAAATTGTTGATTGGAGTAGAAGCTTCATAAAAGCATCTGACACTATCTTACACCTGAAGACTTGACCCTAGGCAGAATATTAAGTAAAATGTGAGTTTTAAAGATTTGATTGAAAGGACAGAGCATCTTAGTATGTATTTCTTAAATTGACTAAGAATCATTTTAGTGCAGTTACTGAAGTTTGAATGACAAAGACAGGAAAGCTGTAATGATGGCTATGAAGACAAAATATTTTTTCCCTGCTCACAGATACCTGAAATTATTCACCTTCCTTCCTCTTGAGGAGATTGCCCACATCATGGAAATGCATGCTAAAGAACCTGAGAAATGGGGCCCTCAGAAACGACTGGCTGCAGAAGTAACTAAGCTTGTCCATGGTAGAGAGGGGCTGGAATCTGCTAAGAGGTAAAGTTTGATTTATCAAGCAGTTTTGTTTCAGATTTATTCTATGGTAATTCTCCATATGTTTTCAGGGACTTTTTAAATCTATTAAGTTATTGCCTAAATGTTAAAAGAGAAAAATGTAATAATCCTGTAGACTTAAAAATACACTGAAAATAATTTAAAAACTTGCAGGGCAGAGAGTACAATAAAAATAGGGGTGTATTTAAGGTATTTCTGTTAAGTTTGTGGACTCTCAAGAAACTGGGGAGGGAATCTGATGAGTTGAGTAGCACTTTGTGTGAAGAGAAGACTAGCTCTGTATTTTGAATGCCCTTTGTTCTCACAGGTGCACCAAGGCCCTTTATTACAGCAGTGTGGAGGCACTGGAAGAAATGTCTGACCAAGAGCTACAGGAACTTTTCAGACAGGCTACTTCTGCTGAATTGATGCTTGAACCTGGGATGACTGTTCTTGACTTGTGCCGCAAAGCAAATGCCATTCCAGATGGACCTAGTGGGTAAGTTCTCACCTGTGCTTGTGGGTAATATTCAAAACAGTATTTACCCTTCTCAGAAAGAACTGGAGTAGTAAAGGCTAAGGTCAATTTCAGTCACTGTTGACCTGGACTGAAAGTGAAGTGCAGGAGAATTAAAATGTATTCATTATGGATCCACCAAAAAAACCCCAAACCCTAAGTGAACTTTCAATTCTTAACAGTCAACAGCTTTCTCTTGCAATTAACAGTTGTTTTATTTTGTTTTTAAGGTACCGGAAAATTACAGATGGAGGAGTTTCAATAAATGGGAATCGTGTAACTGATCCCGAGATTGTTCTTATTCTTGGACAGCATATTCTGAAGAATGGAGTATCATTACTTCGGGTTGGAAAGAAAAATTATTACATTATAAAATGGCTGCAGTTGTGACAACGGAATGTCTCCCTAAAATGAGAGGTCTCTAACTGCTGCTTCAAGATGTACTTGAAGATGTTTCTGTGCTGTGCATTACAGCACAGCTCAGACTGCCCAATACAAGTTTCCTTTTCAAAAGAAACAAGAGTTCAACAGAGATCAAATGAAGGAGCTGAGTGGTACTACTGAAGAGATTGTAGATACTCTGCCTTACTCAAAGCAGCGTTGATAAGGATCTGCACAAGAAGAAAATTAAAAGATAAATTTCAAAGTCCAGCAATGGAGATGTGCATCCCCTCATTTAAGTCTTCTGTGTTGTAGGAGAGCAGTGGCCAGTTATTGCACAGGATAACCCACAGGAAAATAAGCCAAAGCAAACTCAAACCTACTCCTTAAAGCCAGTGTGTGCCCACGTAACCAAGAAACCTTGCTGGGGGCCAAGACAACCACGGTCATGTTTCTCTGAACAGGTTTGCTTTCAAAGAAGCTTCAGAAAATTCATAATAAAGGACTATGATTAAGCACTAGTGTAAGTTGGTTCTTGGTTGTATGGGGACACATTTTGGGTTTTCCAGCCTTCATTTGAGAATACACAGCAAATTCACTTTTGAAATCTGAAAATATAGAGCCTTTCAAAGCTTAAATCAACCAACTGAATCCCTTTTAAGCCTTCTGTGTGCATAGTATGACTGACGAGGGGAGCAGCAGTTGTTCCACTTCTTTGGTTCCATGAATGACATGGATACATCCATGTTATCCAGCATTTCTTGTAGAAGAAATATCCTGCTACTAGTTCTGTAGGCTTTGCAGTCAGCTGGAAGATAGCACATTATACCAGGGAATATGAAACCATGTAATTTTAGCTGCCCAAGAGTTGTGGGTGAATGGCACTACAGGGTCTCTGGACACTTGAGGGAAGCTCAAGTGCTTTGCAGTGTTGATTTCAAGGATCAGGCCTCACTCGTAGGCCATGGAGAATAATTTCCTGGTCCATTAAATCTTCAATACAAGTTGAAGAAATCTTCAATACGAGTAACAGCAGCCACAGGGGAGGAAGCCTTAATCTTGGCTTCTGGAATGTGGTATATATACTCTATAGTTGGGTGGGGAGTTTGTTACTGTTTTAGGCATCTTTTTAAGGTTTCTTTTTACTTGATAAACTTCATGCTGATTTCATTTGCACCATGACTCGAGATTTCAACAGTCATAAAATATAGTGGCTTGCTTGTTATAGATAACAGTTTCTCCTGGCAATGAAACTGAGATATTGTACTTTCAGAAGCTCAGCATGTTCTCGGTGTTAAATTCAGTTTTCAGATTCTATTTACATGTCTGATAATGAGACATCTCTACCTCATCTCTGTTACATAACAATAAAAAATAGCTGAGTGATTTCTACCTCAAAGCATGTGGAGAAAAAGGGGGAAGGAAGGGGAAAGGGAAAGTTCATCCATGTAACACAGCCGCTGTTCCTTAAATGACAGAAGCATTAGAGCAAATCAGAAACATGCACCTGGGACCAAAATACTCCAGTACACACCCACGTTCACCTCCAGAGAAATACAGCAGAGCCCATTTCAGAGTTTCTTTCTGGTTACAGGAAAAACTAGGAGTGAGTAGTGTTTCATGTCTGATCTCTTTCCTGCCTGTTTCTGTCATTGCCAAATTGTGCAGATGCACATATATATCCACTTCTAATAAATTAGTAAATTTATCTTTTAGAAATATGAAAAAAGGAATAAAGTTCTTTGCATGCAAGGTTTCTAAAAAGATTCATAAACACTAAGAAATTTAGTCCATGCTTGCCTTTGACCAAGTCCTAGCAATCCAAACCCTTCCCTGACTCTTCCCAGAAAAACAGCTGAATACAACCACTACTTGCCATGACCATACAAGGCCATCACAACTGAGCATTTGAACACTTGGGCCAAGGATGACAGGAAAAGTCAACTGTTCTTTCTTAGCCTGGTCTTATATACAGGTACATTCAGGTAATAGGATTGTTCAAACTCGTTCAAATGTGAACAAGGAGTAATGAATATTCAAGTATTTAACACAGCTACAACTGCATAATTTAAAAGTGAAAAAAGAAAAGTAATTATTTGGGCAAGATATTAAAAAAAAACAAAACTAAAACCAACACACTAAAAAAGCTCCACCAAAAACATTTGTATAGCACAACCTAGAAGACTTGAATTTAACCTTACTGTGGCAGCTAGCAGTCTAGGTAAAGGGTGAAAGGATGTGCAGCAGGTAAACTCAAAATTATGGGAGCATGAAAGCACCTTCACTAGTTTAAACAGTGTCATTGAACACAAAAACCATATCCAAGTGCTACTAAACCTCTAGCTCTCACCTCAAAGTACAGTTTAATTAGCAATAGAAAGGGGATACAGTAGAGATCCGCAGTAGCTACAGAAAGCACCAGCTACCTACTCTCGGAGCTCAAGGAGAAAACTGCAGAAAATAAAAATTACTCAGAATAATTCCAATTAAATCCCAACAGGGGCACAACAAAGTGGCAAGTTGTTACTTTTCCCCTGCTGTGGTCCATAGAGAGGGTCCTGAGTTTGCCATATCCAGTCTGGCATTTGTCATTCATGCACAAAGCAATGAATAAAGGCAGATTTTACACAAGGTCTGCTCTGCTTACTTCAGAGTAAGGTCTGAAGCACACAAACACCACTACCCCCTTTACCCATCTGTAACTAAAATTTGAACCTGACTACTAAATACAAACTGTTCACATCGGGATACTGTTGTTTTAGTTACAGCAGGACTAAAACAGCTCAGGTAACAATGTCAGAAACTTGCTAATCTGAATTTGGCTACAGGGAGTTTTCCCCTCCATGATGTAAAGCACCAGTTTAATCTGGGAATTTTTCCATTGCTGCCCACATTAGGCTTTTTTCCACAGCTTCCCCATAATTTCTTTTAATGCTTTTTAATAGTGGCACTTGGATTTTAGCTCAGTTCCAGAACACAGCTTGTTTCAAACCTATCAGTAGGCATGAGCAGCCTGTCTACATTATGAGTTATGGAACTATTCAAGAATGCAGAACTGAGTGAGAACAAGTGAGATCATAACTAAGACTGTACACATATAGGTACTTACACTACTAACTTACAAGTCAGCCCAAAACTATTTCTGGCATAATTAATTTTGTGTATTATCTGTTTATTAAATAACAGGACTGTTACAGCATGGACTTTCAAAGTCTTGCATTAAGGATTACAAATCAAGTTCATTTCTTGGCACTCGAACATTACCAAATTGAAACTTTTTGTGAAACTGAACAAAAAACGTCATAACATTTCAGAAACCAAATTAACACTGGAAATTTCATATGACATTACAGAGCCAGGTATCACTTGCAAGAATTTCTCCAATAAATGAAATTCATTTGTTTTATGTGGCATTTCAAAACTTTACAAATTGGAGTATTTCTTCACAAAGAGACTGTTGACTGAACTTTGGGAGTTAAAGCTTAGGTAGCAGAGCACTCATGGACGGCACTACCTTGTTGAAAATTTCTTGGATGTTGAAAGCAAAAGGGAGAGAGGTGTCAGGTGAATTCCAAACAGAAATGCAATGCTTTTGACAAAACTTAAAAGCTTTCGCTCATCACCACATGGATTTAGAAGGTGGTTTGCACTTCAGTCCTATTTCTTAAATCTGAGAACTACCATCTCTGGATACAATGCAAGCTAAAAGTACCTCCTTTGTATTCATTACATGTAAAGCATACACCATGACTTTTTAGGCTGTTTAAAAATACACAATATATATTTCTGTGTTCTGCATGAATTACCTCAGATCATACACAAAGTATTCAAAAGTGGGATCTGTCAGACTTCACTCCTTGTGCTCATATTAATGATTACTGAAGATTACCATGAGAACAATGCATTTTTAAACAGAGCTTTTTGTAAACTGAATTTTTAGATTTTCGGTCTTCAGCAGCTTACCAAAGGAATTCCATTTTTGCTAACTGATTTCAGGGGAAGGAACTGCATATGGTAATAAAAACCTCACTATATTGGCCCAATACCATAAAATCAAGCCATGGAGGTTAACAGCAGTGTTCCGTTTTTCATGCAAGTTGTGTTAACGAAAAAGTATCAGCAACACTATAGTAAACATTTTCACGTTATACAAAAAAGAGTGAATCTGCTTGAAAAGTACATGCAAGTATGCTGGCTGGAGTTTAAATAAACTTTTATTCATAAAAATTAAAATGTTTACTTTTTCAAGGCTAGTGTGATCAATAGTTATCTCTATGAATCATAATCAGAAGAAAAAAGAAACCTCATCAACTTAATTTTCAACCTAAACTTTTATAATTTTGCGATTGTCCTCAAAAAAAAAGCTACTTACAGCACAATAAAATTTCCTCAAAAGCAACTGTAATCTCTGATATAAATATTCCAATTCCACAGACTTTCTTTCATACTGTTATACATTCCAAAATTTGCAGAAGTTGTGCTTCCCCTTCTCCCTGGCCAACTTCATCTGTTTTTAAAAGAAACGCTTATTATCCCATTACAGTTTTGAAATCCAGTTTTATTTTTCAGTTCTGCCAGAGCAAATTTACTAACAGATGGTCCAGGGGCTTGGTCCCAGGAGGGAGGAAGGGGAAGGTGTCCTTGTGCCTGATTATAAACCCCAACATTCATACACAAGCTCCAGTGCACATTAATAACTGCAGCCCCTTTTTAGTAGGCTGTTATTGTTCGCAAGCTCCAGGCTAATTCTTCCTACATGATACTCCATGAAATCAAGTCTGAAGTTTTGTCTGCCATTGAAACATTTTGGGACAAAGAGAAAAAAAGAGCACACACATACATAGTAATACGCTCAACATCTCTACTGTGCTATAAAATGGAGACCTCCATCTGTCACAGTGCATGCAATATATTCATGAAAGAAAATACTCGGTGCTCTCTTTTCTTCACAGTATTGAAACTTCTACTGGAAAAGCAGCTTAAATCTATGCCACAAGACTACACCGGCCGTCTTAACCACAGGCAACCTGTTCAGCAAGTCAGGCACTGGAACTTGAACGTTTTTCCCCAAGTTCAAATGAGACTGTCACTGAGACAGAAGACTTGGTCTGCTTTAATTTGCACCAGAAACCTGGTAAGGAAACATTTAGAGCCATTTATTATATGGATTAAATACGACTTCTTTTGCAAAATACAGCATATTTTTCTGTTTGCAAATCAAACCGACTGTCTTTACATGAGCAGATTTACACAGTTGCAGTACACAGATAAGAAGAGTTCATAAATAAAAATTCTACTCCGTATACCATGCCTAGCAATTGTCAAGCCAATGTAACCTCCAATGCATATAAATAGTGTGGCTGATACAGTCTTCACCAAAGATGTGTCTCACGGATCTCTGCAATGATCTGGCTGGCTCGCTGCAGGGCCTGCACAGGAACACACAAAAGCCAGAGTTAGTTATGCTGGAGAAAAGAGATTTCTCAGGGACATAACAGCAGCAGTCTGGGAAGTGTAAAGTTAAAAATCAAATCAAAGCTAATCAGTTTTATTACTAAACAAGTGACAACCTATTATATTCTCAAAAAGGGCAGTCTTCTTCATCATACACAGGTTTAATGCTGTAAAGCTTAGAAATAAAAGAAACTGCACCTACTTTCTATCTAGCCTGCTAAACTGCAGATTTAAAAGATCGTATGTAATCCTTTCTGGTCATGTATTGGTTTTAATTCCTCTAGCAGAGAAAAGCAATACACTGGCATACTCTGAAAAAGCAGTGAAGAAGGAAGACAAGTCTTCACAAAGCCTCCCACTGATATGGTTAACTGCTCCCATGAGCTCCTGATCTCTCCCTTACCTTTAGCATGTCAGCTGCCTCTTTCCTGCGCTGTGCCATGTCCTCAGACTCCGTGAGAAGGTCATCCAACAACAGGGATTTGTACAGCTGGCCCACCAGCTCGCTCTGGAGAGTGTCCTTCACGTGGTTCACCAGAAAATGCATCACTGCCTTTGGCACACTGCAAGCACATAAAGATTGTTTCTTTAAAGTAATTATTCAAAGCCAGGTCTGCTCCAGATTGAAGAATGCAATGAGGGCAAGCAGCTACACACAGCCTTGGAAAAACTACCAGGAATCTATCACTACCACAAATAAAAAATCTCTCAAGTAAAAGCAGCATAATGTACAATATTAGAGTAGAACTAATTAATATAAAATTAATTCCTTCCAAATAGAAAAGCTGCATTGTAAGAAAAAAAACATGAATAGTATAAAACACAAAATAAGAATAAATAACTTTGCTCTTTAGAAATCAACCTATCTCTACTGTACTAGGGATGACACACATTAAAGTATGTCAACCCTAAAAACAAATTTTATGTGTAAATGGGAAGGGAAAGAGGCAAAGAAATAATTCATATCTCTGATATTACATAGTATGAACAGTAAAGGTAAACAAAGAGCTCTCCTGCCAAGAAATACTAAAAATTACACTGAAGTTATTAGTTTACTGGATAGACTAAAACACCTATGAGCCTCACTAACCTGCTCTAAAATCTGGTTTCCAGATTCCTGTACTTCCTCCCCAAACTTCCCATATACACAAAAGTATAAATATATAGGAAGTTACATCTTTCCACAAAGACATAAGCAAAAAAAAATATATAGAATTCCTCATTAAAGTATGACATTTTTAAAGCAAAAACTTTAAAGGCATTTTCCACAGTAGGATAAACTTTTTAATGCTGTTTCCATCCTTACAGCTAAGTGCTAGAAAACTGAGCCACACACACTAGTTCCTATTTGACCTTCCCATTTGAAATTATACGATGGCAAAGCTAAATTCTGTCAGGGCACAAAGCATCTAGAGTTTATTCCAGTTATTTGCTGCAAATCTTCCATCTGAATTGAAGCATCCTCCAGAAAAGCATGCATCTCCTAAATAATTAAACCTTTTACTTAATATTGTATAGAACTTGAAACCATTAGAAAAAACAAGTTTTTCTTCAAACTGCTTAATTCTGTGAAGGGTCAAATTTTACTGCCGTTATTCCTTCTAAAAATTTATTTTCTCTTTTCTTACAAACATAAGAACATGATAGAAATAACAGGATCATATATATGACTCTTAAAATATCACAATATTTGCATGGCTTAAATATTGCAAGGAAGTTTGGGTTTACCTGTCCTGAATGTTCTTCCTGACAATAAGGAAGTAAGATTTAATGAGTCGTTCAATCACTTCACAATCTCGTTGCTCACGGGCAGAAAGTTTGCGTGCAACAGGTACAGGCTGTGTGAAAAAATAAAACCCTCAGCTTACCAATTCTGCTCATTTGCATTTGTAAATAAAACTCAAAACTGTAACTACTGCCCTTTTAGCCTGAGTTTGATAGATGCAACATGTCTTGAAACAAACCTATAATTCTTCAGAAATAAAATTAGAGATGTATCAAAATCCACATGTGTGAAACAAAGGTCAGAGGGCACCACTGCATTTTTCCTAAAGTTCTCCAAATACTTCAACTATCCCCATCTGTTTTTAATTTAAGTGGGTTTTGTCTTTAATGATTCTTCTCCTCTTTTAGAAATATTCAAATTCAGCACAAGAAGAGCAGGAATTTGAGTTGAGCTGAGATTTGTTTCTGTACCAACAGCTATCTAGACAAGGAGTTCACTTGCACAGCAATTTGTGAAAGGAAGCCAGTTATCCCAACCATAGCCTGAAACTAGAGCAGGCAGGGAGGTTACAGGAGATTGGAATCAGGCAAGGAGCAAAGCAGAAGAGACTGGCTAGAGCTCCCTGTTGCTATGGTGGGAATTATTTACAAACACACCACATATTAGCAGCAAAGTTACAAGATCTGGAATTTTCTTTCCTGAGCCTGAACTACAAAGAAAAAGAATTAGTCTTCCAAGACTCACCACATCTAATAGGTTTACAGCATGTCCTTTTTGAGGACTAGCAGGTAGGGCTGCCGCTGGCTTGGATTTTTCTTCTGCTGATACTTCTTCTGCTTTGGAGGGTTTCAGCATTCCTCTCCAGTTGCCAGTTCCAGGCTCCTGAGACACATCTGCTCCTACAGCAGGAGTCTGCACAAACAGCACATTGAAAAAACATGGCAGAATTAGAACTGGGGCACTGTAGAGAAGTGTCTGATCAAATCACTACAGGTAAAACTCACTAAAAACCAAGATTTTCATAGGTAAATTCCCTTTGTTCTGTTCTTCCACATTCCCCACATTTATCCTCCCTTTGCTGGTTACAGCACACAAAATGTACCAAATGAAAGCTTTTAAACCTAAAATAAAAGCTTTTAAAACTCATATTCTCCCTAATAAAGGGCATGAAAATGTCTCACATGGAGAAGCTCCAAGCATTTTAAGGGTCTACGCATCACTTCTGAAATATGGGGTGGTCTTTCTAAGTCAATTGGCTTTGACCACACATCCTATACTATCAAGATCATTCTGAAAGTATAGTTTGAAGATCACCACAGCTCTTGCAATACTCAAATTTAAATTCTTCAAGTTTTATTTAAATAAAAGCTGAAGTTTCTTACAGTAACAGCTAAAAATATTTATGTTTCAAGATACCACAGCTACGATCATATCTGTGCTGTCAGAATTTACAGAAGGCTTTTATTAACAAATCAAAAAAAAAGTCTTCATCTTATGGAAGTGAGTATCAGAGATTCTGGGGAGTTCCAGACAAAGAATGACTCAGAAATCTGAGAAAAAGATCTAACACCCAACTCTTAAACATTAGGAATCACTGGACAAAATACTAGTGGATGGTATCCACTGTATGTTAATTAGTATTTCAAAAAACCCAGTTTATTTTGATGTAGAATGGGGCAATTTTTATTTTGTACCTTTCCACAAGCCTAATATCTCTTCTATTTACTCTGTGCTTTAAAATCTACTCCTGTTTGAAAAACAGTCAAAGCTTTATACTGTTTATGTCTTGTTTCAGATATAAGAGGAAAAAAGGAAAATTTATCTAGTGTTTACAGTGAAACACCACCGGCTGATCTTAAATCTAAAAAAAAAAAAAAGTGAGAAATAAAGCATACCAGATAGAATATCAGCAGTAGCATACAGGAGGAAACCCAGCTAACCTGTGCACAGCAAAAATTTTACTTAAACTGCACAACAGTTCAGAGGCATTGTAGAACACACCAGGAATTCAAACCAAACTGTTAATAAGGGAATAAGGAAGGATCCAGTGCATGATTTCTGATTGCAAGACAGCTGTTCAAAATGACAAAAATACCACCCTCCTCCTGTGGAGCCTGCTCTACCTTCAAAGTAGTTTCAGAAACAAAGCTACACAAGACAGTGTGAATGTATCACCTCATAGAAGACAGCTTTTATGGGAAATGCAAGCCAAATCTGGCAGCTTCCTGCAACTCTCTATGTCACAACACTATCTTCACAGTGGCTCTTGGTTACGTTTTTATTTCCCCAGTAAACCTCTAAAACATTGATGAAAATAAGAGTTACTATGGACTAGATTTTGACTTTAACCACTTTGTTCAGGACAGAAATAGAAGCTTTGCATTAAAATCTGAATGTGCAATAAAGCAGAATGCCTGAGTCCCCTTGGCGCTCCTAATACGCAAACCTGTGACTGCCAATCTTTTCTGACTCCAAGCAAGAGCAATTAGCAGAAAAGCCTTCAGAGGAATACTGAGCTGTTATTTTAACACATGAGACAGAACACCTAACATGTAAAAAAACACTGCAGAACACATTTCACAAATGTAAGTAAACCAGGGACTCAACAATTAGGTGAAACAACACAAAGGAGGTTCCGTTTGAACAAAGCCTGCAAAGATTCCCTGCGGGAAGCAGGAAACTCACATTTTAGCATATCTTCTCTCCTCCTTCTTTAACTGTCAACACATTAAAAACATGCAGTTTAACAGCCATGCTGAAGACTTTTGGTTACAATACTGTTGCACCCAACAATCTATTGTCAGTTTGAGGCAAATTCGGTGCATATTTGCACCACAATATATTACAAACGAGTTTAAAGAGAAAGCAGTGACTTGGCCACCCCATGGCATGTCTGGACATGCCACTGCACAGAAAACCAGTAGTGCCAAGTAATCCACACTGGGGAGGACATCCAGACTGGGCAGGACACTAGGGACAAACTGCTTTCCTTACACCTGGGGTGCACCACAACAGAAACGTGCATGCAGAGCTTAGAGGAAAAATCAAGACAGACCTTGCCATCAGCCTCAGCAGAAGCAGCAGTAACAGTCTCCTGGGAAGCAGGTGCCAATGCACCTGGAGCTTTAGTAGACTAAGGAAGGTAAAAAATGTAGGGAGGGAAAAAAAAAATTCAACTGAAGACCACCAAATTTACCTAGTAAATTTCATACACTTTTACTTACTAGCATTTTTCAAATTCCAGAAAAGAAATATTCTGAATTGGCAAGAAAAACAGCAACAGAAGCAGAAAAAAAAAAAAAAAAAAAAAGAAAAAAAAAAAAAAAAAAAAAAAAAAAAGGAAAAAAAAAAAAAAAAAAAAAAAAAAAAAAAAAAAAAAAAAAAAAAGAAGAAAAAAACAAGAAAGAAAAGAGAAGGGAAAAAAAAATAAAAAGCATCTCCAAGATAGTTATTTTGGATTATCTGACCTTCAGTTTCATTTAAGCTCCTACACTGATGATTTAACTAGGAAATCAATAAAATGAAGGCTCAAAGAGCACCGAAAGCAATCTCTAGATAGCTTCTTTAAATTCCCAGTTGATACATCAGTTGTCTTAGACTGACTAAAGGCAGCAGTATTAGATCTACTCCTCATGAGGATCCTGAACTAGAGTCTCTATCTTTGAATTCTTAATAATTCACATAGTATTAAATAACTGTCTAAAATTCCAGCTTAGTGTCAGACTGTTTGATTCTACAGCCAGACAGTATTTTCCATGACACTTAGCTCTTCCACCCACTAATCCCAATACCTGGTAAAATTAAGCAAGCTCCAGAGGCAGAATACATGACTGAGTTATGATGAACAATAAAAAATGGCACCTCCAACATCTGCTCCCAAAGAAAGACAGCAATAAACTGCAGTTTTAAGAGTGACTTTAAAAAAACCAACCACAAGTCACTACATTGGCACAGGATATTTCAAATCTTTTGAAATCAGTGTGTCTCAGCTACAAATATAAGCATGAAAATACTGAGTCCATCTTCAACATCTGCAAGCATTTTGTACCTTAACTGAGATGACATTCAAGTAATAAGTGTAATATAACAATTATAGATAAGTCTTCAGAAATACCAGATTTAAAACCTCCCAAAAACTGCATCTTTTTAAGAAAATGTCATTCCACTTGTATCTTATGAAACTGAAAGAAAAAGTCAATACCCAGAAGCTCCAAAGACTGTTACTAGGGCAGCATATCAAAATTTCCAATACTAAGATTGGATCTAGGAGAATGCATTAAGCCTTATGTAGAAAATAAAATCAAACATTTACTTACCTTGTCTCGTGGCACAGCAGAAGGCAATTCCCGGGCCAACCTGTTCCGCCTTTGTTCCTTTAAAAACAATCCAGCAAGACCTCAGTTATGTATTACTCTTATCAACACACAGCAAGATTCACATTTTACAGATGATTTCCATTTTAGAGACAAACATGAGTAATTTCTTCTCATCCGGTGCCATGCTGATACTGTGGTCTATGAAACCCTCAATTATTTGGATACTTTGATTACCTGGTCAAAATCAAATTCTCAATATAAGAAGTTTTGTACCACACTCCCTAATCAAAACCTAAGCTTTTAAAAAACAACAAAGCTCCACAATTTGGCTCAGCACAGATACCCTACAGCCCTCATTAATTTGTAAATCCTCCAAGTAATCTAAAGGATTTGATTCTGTGGCCAGCACATGATTAGCCCAAAATTAAGGAGGAGGCAGAATTCGCTTCATAGCAAAACAGAATTTGAAGCAATCAGGACAGAGAAATATCTGATTTTGCTCAAAATTAACAACTGATTGTCTAGTAAATGAGGCTTTTGTTTACATGGTTTGGGTCTTCAAAATTTTCAATGTCCTGTTTAGGAAAACATTAGGAAAGAACTAGTTTAAGTAACACATGAGGATATAATTTAGTAAGTTCAGCTTCACTAAGTCTTAATTTCTGTACTCACAGCTGTTCCCATACACATTGGTTTTGAACTAGATTAAAGAGCAGTCTACCAAGGCAAATTCAAATGCATACCTACTCAGTACAGAATACATGTATGGAAGGAAGTAAAAGCCCAAAACTAGAGTAGAAATTGTAATGTAAACATTTATAAAAGGAACACTACAAGAGCATGTAGTGACAGGACAAGGAGGAATGGCTTCAAACTGAAAGAAAGCAGAATTACATATTCCATAGGAAGAAACTCCTGTGAAGGTGGTCGGGCACTGGAACAGGTTTCCCAGAAAAGCTGTGGATGCCCCATCCCTGGGAGGATTCAAAGCCAGGTTTGATGGGGCTCTGAGAGTAACCTGGTCTAGGGGAATGTATCCCTAGGAAGGAGATGACCTTCCAAGCCAAGCCATTCTATGATTTTGTGATGAATGAAAACCATGTGTTGGATAAATACAAGGGTATTAACAAGCTCTTAGCCAGAGAGATGAAATATTGCAACAACACCAGATTGGTTCTCCCAATCTAGCACACTGGTCATTGAACTACTTCCACAGGATGAGTAACAAGTATTATCAATCAGGTCTGGGCTTGAAAAACACAAGATTACTGATGGGAGACTGATGGAGAAAATGTCACAGGGAGACTGAAGTCTGGAAACACAGAGATTCAAGAACAATGCCAAAAGCAAGCAGAAATTAGAACCTGAACTGAGGAAACAATACTTGTATTATCCTTTCATGAATGAGAGGAACACTATTGATACATTGTGTCAGAGACAAAATGCAGTTACTTCAGTATTAAACACCATTTCACAACTACATATTTAAATTTTCCATTAAAATATTTCATTTCATAGGCAATGCTCAATTAGGTGCCCACATTATTTTCCAGAAAAAGAGGCGGAATCTTTTCAGTGAAATATCAACCAGTGATCCTGAATGTAATATGCAATAGAAATTAACAAATCCACAGATCACTAGAATATACAGCATATTCATAATTCATCACATTTCTAATGCCTCAAAATGTAGAAACCTGCTTCAATGAAAGAAATTGAAACATTTGCTATTCTATCAATTCACTTAAAGAGACAAGAAACATTTTAGGAGAAGGTATTTTCTTACCTCTATGTTGTTATTCATTAACCCACAGGCATCAGCAAAGTCTGGATGTTTGGTATTGATATAAGCTAACTCAATGGCCACCAGATTATGAACCTGCAATGCAAGACATTCCCAGATCAAAAATTCAGGGAGTAAACCAGTGCTTCCTATTTAACTTACAGCCACAACACTTAGAAATTCATGCCAGTGCAGAGCAATGACCTACAATGCTGGCAAGCACTGTTCAACTGCCCACAGCCAAAGACCACTCAGGCACAAATCACCTACAGTATGTGAACCAGGGGAGATGGCTCACTAGGAGGGACAGCACAATTTTTGCTTTTCACATCAAAAGCAGAGTCAAATACTGAAACACTCTTTACTCCCCAATAGGTACTCCAAAACAGATTTTAATATTAAAACATATTTATATAAAGGTACAAACTGAACTTTTAGTTTTCACTAGCTAAAGGGCATTACAAGTCCCTGAAACATACAGAATAAGGATTATAATTTAATTGTCATCCCTGCATCCCAAACTCTACAGTAAATGCACAGCTTGTTACAAGGAAGGGAAATAAGTTATATAAGGAAGACTAGAAAATGTTAAATTGAAGTTTTAGTAAAATTCTTCTTGAGAAATTGAAACATAGGGGACAATATGCTTAATCCTAACTCCACCCCTTTGTTTTTGATATATCTATTATATAAAATACAATTCAAAATGTGTACATATTAAATAATTATCAATTTAACAAATAAGTTAAGAATCTTTTAATAACTTGGGTTCCTGACTCTGCAAACAGAAGCATCAAGACTCCACAAAATATGCACTTTTACCAGTAAAATTACAGTAGATGGGAACTCACCATTTCATTAGTGACAGGAAGTCTCCTACGCAGAAGACAGGTCACTACTTCAACTATGGCATCGTGCAGTTTAGGAAACCTCAGCAGTTCCTAAAAACAAACCAGAATCTTACCAGTGAGACTTGCAGAAGTTCTTAGGCAAGCGATCACACAGACACACACCACTAATTACAAACCCAATTTTAAAGCATGCGTTTTTACCTGTGTACTGTAATTACTACAGTGCTGGATAATCCTCTGCATTTCCTCATGAACCAGCTCCACACAGCGTAAGCTCGGTTCTTCCAAACGTTTGATTTGCCTTTTAACCAGCAACTCAAAGGAAACTTCAGGAACAAACAAGGCAGGACGGGGACCCTGGTTCAAAAGGAGGGAAAAAGCTGCTGAACTGTGTATAAAACAAGACGTATTTCCAAGAAGTAGTATCTGATGAGGCCCAGAATGAATCAGGTCACAGTGATAACACCTGACACTCAGAACAGGTCTCAAGAGTAAAATATGTTATAAGAATATTTAAAACTTAAAGCTATAAGTTGCTATCTTTAAGACAAAATGTATTAAACAATGATTAAGCAGCATCCTTCTAGCATCTTGGAGATTTCTACCTACTCATGTCACTTTTGTAAACCTGAACAATGTTTTCTCACATTGGTGGATCCACATTTAGATGAAATCTCTTATAAAGGCAAAGACATTTTCTTTCTAATTTCAGAAAGAAAAACTGCTGTTACTTATTGGACAGTCCTGGGCATATAAAGCCATACCAACAAGACAGGTGTGTTTCAGTGTTTGGAGTAATTTAATTTATGACCATACAGACCAATGCTTAGCTACTCATATAACATTTTTTACATGAAATATGACATCTTTCCTGTCACTAAATCCTGTTTTTACACTTTACATTTACAGGAGGATAGGAACATACACACAGATCATTGCTATGGACTACCTCAGGCTCCAAGACCACGCAGAAGCCTGTTTGTCTGTCCACACACAGTACAAAAGCAGACTGACATGTTTGATATCCAAAGTCAAGCTTAAAGGAGTGAACATTTTATTATATACTACAAAGTTTAAAAGTGGCCTTACTCTGTTAATTCTTAGCAACACCAATTTCCATATTAGCAAGAAACTAAATCTGTCAGGAAAACACTGAACCATTTCAAAGTTGTGCCACTTATACAGAATTAAACCTTAGCTTCCTATCTAACATACAGCCACAACACTCAGAAATACAGGAGAACACTCACAGTGGCATTTCTAATGGCAGTCAGAATGTCAATTGTGTTAAGGCCACCCAGAGGGTCAACAGATTCTAAAGTTCTTCCAAAAGTCTCATGAAAAATATAACAGATTCTGGCTCCACCACATCTGAAAGAAGAAAATAACAAATGAAGTAGCAAATAAGAAGAAAGCTCTCATTAAAAACATTTTTTACAGTTGCTTGGATTCAAGCATTTTAAGTATTATGGTCCAGTTTAGTAATATTGCCAGTGAGAGCCAGTAAGAGCCATTGGGTCAACC
>WEIU01001708.1:1105309-1122269 GCA_013389925.1 Aegithalos caudatus | reverse complement strand
TCAGAAGAGAAGCATTCTGCATTTTACCTTTGTCATTCCAGGCAAGTCCACAAGAGTCAGATTTACAACATTAGCTGAAAAAATCTTAAGATGAATCGGTTCAGGACTGATCCCCTAGAAATACATTAACAAGAAGGAATAATTACTGCCCTGGATTATTTACATTCATCATATAAAAATCCAAAGGCTGTAGTTTCATGCTACAAAGACTTTCTTTCCCCACATACCTTAAAATACACGGCAAGTAAAAAAAGCCAAACATCTGTCAACCAATTCTTTTGTCTTTGGCAGCAGCCAATTTTATAATTACACATAAAGCTAGGTATGTAGAAAAATGAAAAGAAGTTTAACTGAAAGTTTGTTTTTTTGCACCTTTATTACATAGTCTTGAAGTAAAGCAACAATTCTGTCTTTTAGCTGAAATAATTTCTCATGAACACAGTGAAGCAATGTCTTGATAGCAAGCAGCATTCCTGTGTTCTTCATTAAGGCAGTTAAGTGCTTTTCACTCCTAGCTGCCAAAACTCTTTTAAGAAAGGTTTAGCAGCAAGAAAATCAATAGCAAGACAACAGATGGACAGTACAGGATTTACCTTATTGTTTCCTGATATCCTCTCTGTTTCATTTTCTATTTCCTGACGAATTTCATCAAAATCTGTATAGATCTGAAGGAAGGAAAAAAAGTTGAAAAATCAAAGACAGCATTCATTTACTTAACTGCAAAATAATGCTCTCTTCTCTAAGGGATGGTGAAAAACTCTCTAAGTTTACAGAATATTAAAAAAATAAGAATTACTAGTAGCCTTTAAACTGATACTAACAGGACCCATCAGTGCTAAAAATTATAGAAATTGGTATTTAATCTGTTGACTAATTCTGTGAGACAGCAGTTATTAAAACTTATAACCAATGTCAGACACGAGTTGTTAATTTGTGTCCACCTACAGAGAATTCCAAACACTTAATTCCATTTTGAGTCTAGCTGTAATCCTTTGAAGTTAATAAACAACATGTAGCCTAAACAACTTCTCATCTTGAAGAGGACAAAGGGCAGCTTCATTTTCAAATTTTTCCACTCTTGTAAAAACTGTTCTCCTGCCATCAACACAAAAGAGGTTAGCAGAGAGCTACCCTTCCACTGATTCCCTCTATATTCCTTTCTAGCTTTCCTTCAATTTCTAGCACTGACTAGAAGGTGAGGAAATCAGTTTAAAGTAATAAACACTTGTATAGTTTATCTGCCAACAAAAATACAACTGCCTTCAAGCAAGAATTAAGCTTTGACTCTCTTCCTGAAGTGCTAGGTCATCTCAGTTTCTGCTCCTTGACCCTGATGCACATGAGGTTCTTCCTTCTTTTTCAAGCTTTCTAATAAACCCCTGAAGCAGCCAATTCTTCAATGGACTGAAATGACTTGTGGTACACCTATCATTGTCTTTGTGACATCCATTCTAATTTTGGCAATGTACAAAATAAAATAATCAACAAAATAACCCAAAAAGGCTGTGATAACTAAGCAGAATCAATGACCCACACAACAGACATTTCATGTTTTCAAAAGCTTCCTACTCATAAAAAGCAAAACACAAAATCCTCAATATTCTGCCATACAGTATAGCAGGTATAATAATGCCAATAAACACCCTCTTTTCAGGAAAGTCAAGGGAAGAGGTAACAAAATTAAGTATATGTATATATGTTAACATATTTATGACACTGCTACTTCATCAAAAGGTAAACATACCTTATTTTTGGTATGAAGAAATTTACCCCATTCTGCAGCATCTACCTCTGAAAACAAAAATGGATACATGAGAAAGAAGTAGATGTTTTACAAACATTTTTTCCAAGGCCTGTTCATTAAAAACTATGAGGTCTTTTTTTCAAGCAGCAAAAGAAAAATGAGTTAGCTTTCTACAGGTAGATGTTAAATAGCTTTATGATTCTGTCTGTTGAAACATTGCACCTCACTACTACGGCTAATTTGTCTTACACAAGGACCACCTTCCTACCTATGCCTGAGCCAATCACCTATCCTGCAATCTTTTACAAATGGTCTAAATATTCACTAAATATCAGCTTGTAACAGAAAACAAAAGAATTATTAGCAATAGCTTAAAAACCTGGGGGGGGAAAAAAGGCTAGCTTTTAGCATCTTTGCTTTTACCATGCGAGATCAAATTATAGCTGAAAGAAAAAGTTAGAAAAACCTGTAGGACTAAAAGCAAGCAAACAGAAAATACGTAAGAATTCTGCATAATGAAGAAGCCTTAGGAGAACATGTCTCTTCCCAAATCTGTCAAGGACCAAACATCTTCACTCTTGTCAGTCACCACTGAGGTCCAGAATTACTTGGGGACTACGCAAGAGCAATCCCAGAAACAGCAGCAGAGGTTATGCTCAATTCCTGCTTTGTAGCACAGGCAGCAGTTTGAGTCACACTGCAAGACATTCACACTTCACTATCAGCTTACCAAGTATTAGTGGCAAGTTCTATTTCCAATTTTTAGTTTGTGGTCATTTCCTCTGTGCTCCCTGACACAGCAATGTGCTCTAAAAGAACTGTCTACAAGAAATCTGGTCTTTTGGCAAACACACAAGATTACTTACAACCAGGTAATCTTTCAAAACATTTTTTTCCACTTAAGCTAAAATTTAAGAAAGTGGATCAACAATTTTTTTAAGGATTTGGGAATTAAAAGTGCAGGAAGTTCTATGAAGCAGCAACAGCACAGAAGAAAAGCAAAAATCACCTCATTCTAATGCAACAAGGTCAGAAAACCGAAAATCAATCAAATCACAAGACAGCAAAATAATCACCACAGTAGCTGAAGTGTAAAAGGAAAAGTGTAATCAACAATCATGTGGCATGAAATGTATGTGATTAGTGTATATAAGCATGCACTTCAGGTGTAGGGAGAAAAAGCAAGTGGATAAAGGCAACCTTTAGCAAGGTGTCTTGGATTTTTCCATGTAGCAGGGTCTGCAGTTAAAGAGAAACAGCATTGAATGGTGTTTAACATTTTTAATCATATTTAATATAGCATTTTATTCACTTTCAGTACAAGATTCTATTACAAAGAGCACAAGTGCATGCAGACAGATGTGCATGCTATTCTAGTATTGATGAAAGTATGCAACATATTAGCAATATGCACAGAAATAAGACCTTAACTAAACACATATAAATTATGCCTATTAATCAGATATTCTATACAACAAAGTTGACTTGATGATGACTATTATTGCCATTAACCTAATTCCAACAGCTCAGAATATTTTCTTAGCTCAGCACAGAACACAGCACCACTGTGCTCCACAAAGTTGAATTTCTTTGGCAAAATATGTTTCTCATAATTTACTTATGGCAAGAACCAGAAAGAGTAAAGAAACATTTATAATGTCACTAGAAGTAGTGTTACTGTATGGGAAGGAAATCTGATGCTCTGCATGAATATTTTTCAGACTCAAATAAACAATTACGTCAGTTCTGAGACAGATTTAAGAAGAGACAACATATGTATTACCCATCTCAAATTTCAATTTTTTCAAAGTATTTATGGAAATTTCATTACAAAAACCCCAACTTCTTATTGAGGAGCTGATGAATTTACAACTCTCCTTTCCTCTGATCTCTGTACAACACCTTGAAAGTGCAAGCAGCAAAACAAACTGATGGAGATACTTCTGGTCTGTGCCTGTTTTGTACAAAATTCAGGGAGCACGACAATAATCAACTCATCCGTTTGAAAAGCTTAGGTCATCAGAGGAGTTGATGTCATGCTCAAAGGTGTGTGTATCATCAATAGAAATAAGATTTTTGGATCTGTTAAAATAAATATTTTTAAAACTAAACTTCCATCCCTACTTTTCTGTAGGCACATGAGCTATAAAGAAAACATCATTAGGAAAAAGCTTTTGTTTGTACTTGTTGGTAACTAGGCAAAATGACATACCAGTCTCCAAAATAAGTGCAAAATGAAAGGGTTCCTCTATTCCAGGTTATTTAACAGGTTTTATTTACTGTTCAGAGGAAATAAAGTAAAAAGCACGTAGAGGAAGAAACTACAGTATATTCAGTATTGTGTTGCTCATCTCCTTTTGAATCTAAGGGAGTAAAGAGAGGCCTAAAGCCAGGAAGAAAAATATACAGCAGGATACTGCCACTGTTAGATTTGAAAGATATGGACCAAGGACTCTCTGGTTATGTCCCTCCTTGGGAGATGATTTCCTTCTCAGACACTGTTTTAGTCTGAAATGATTCTCTTTCTACTGGCATGGCAATTTTGTAGCCAGGTATTTGACTTAGTTCTATCTATATTTTTTTTTTTTCATTATTATCTGTAAGTTTCTTAAAATAAATACTAAAAAGACACACTCAGGTCAGAGACACTGCATTTTAACCTGCTAACACCTATGGAATAGTTTCCCAATAAAGCTAATTAAATGGAAAGGAATTTTTTAGGAAAGGAGGAAGGATTTGCATTTCTCTTAATGTAATAATGCTCAAGGCAAGGAGAAAGTGTTTTAATTAGCCTACATTTAGCAACCCACTGTTCTGGTTTCCACGTAGAATATTTTTTATCATTCATTTAACTGGTAAATCAGTCTTCCCTCAGTAATGTTACTTTTTGCAAGCTTTTCAGGCAATACCTTCAGAAGAATTAACCACCTGATTACATTAAAGATTAAATCCTAGATAAAGGAATGAATAAGTGACACTTTGGTCATGATGAAATCCAGTATTACACATTATAAGAAATTACTAAAACAGCAGCTATTAAGAACAAACAGATCCTGCTTTTCAAAAAAGAAAAAACACCACTGCATCTTGTGAATAAAGCAACAGTCCATATTTTCCTGGTTTTCCATATCCTGTACTAAGACCTGAAAACCTTAATTACAGGAAATTCCTTATACACAGAAAAGCACACATATTAATTGATTTTTCTCAGGACTGCCCTCCACCAAATTGTACTTGTTATGTCCTACTCTATAACACTCCTTTAAGAAGCTCAATACAATACAAAGATTACTGACTTCAGTTATTAATAGATCTCCTCTTCTTTTCTAAAGCAATAGAAATGTTAGTCATTTCCAATGGGAGAAGCTGCTGGGAGTCAGAAAAGACCACCACCAGAGAGGATTTCCTGCAGCATAGCGATGAGAATTTCCCAAATACTAACTGTTGTACCATTTTTCCCATCCTTGACACCAACCAGATTGCAAGCACTTTTGATGGAAAGCTCTTTCTCTCCAGTGCTTCTACAAAGCCAAGCCCAGTGAAGCTGGCCTCACTGTTTGGGGGCTAGGGGTAAGAGATTCCTATCTGAAGTAGAGAGCAAAATGCTGACAAAACAGTGTTGATTTATCAAGTAATGGATCTGCACTAAATATTCCTGTGCTCTGTATCAATTCTGTCTGTTTGGAACTTGAAGAATGCTCAGTTTCCTATCCTGGAACAAATTAAAAAAAAAACCCTATAAACCTATAAACATTTACTGCTTGGCCACTAGTATGTTCTCTGTTATTTTCTATTTCTGAACTACCATTATAGGTCTTCACTGCAAGGACAATTTAATAATTCACAAGGCCAGGCCCAGTTCTCTGGTAAGTGCTGTTTCTCTTGCAATTTGATCAGAGAACACCACAGTAGGGTATCATCACATCAAACACACCATATGTGCTGAATCACTAAAGGCCAACAATAAACAGCAAAAGCATGATGAGAACATTTCCTTCACATCAAATTGCACACATTCTCTGCAGAATATACAGAACAGCCTGTTATAAAAGTACAGAACTTCACATTTAATGGAAAATTTATCTCTGGTCTTTTCTGACTCTCTTGATTTATCACAGTGATCACAGAACAAGGGTATCATTTGTCCATCCCTAAGTGAACAGCACAGCAGTCAAATGTGCTTTGTGTTAAAAACTGAGAAGCTTTCTGGATGCCAACACTCCAACAGAGGTAAAATTAAAGCTTGTAAGAACCACAGAGTAGTAGTACTTTGAAATGGCTGTGTTAATATATAATACCAGTAGAGCAAGCACTAGGATGGGTGCAGGTGACAACCACAAAACAGAAGTCAAAAGAGAAGAGAGATTGTATAAAACTATTTGTGTGCACGGAGTTCAATGCCAGCATTCAGAAAGCATCATGCCAAGACTGATACTCTTGTGTCCAACGTTCAACTTGTAAAGAAGAAATCCCTCATCTGGATAAAATCCTTTTCTGTAAGACTATTTTCCTCTGGGAAATCCCAAATCCATATTCAACCCTACCTAAACACCTCATTACAAATAAAATTACCTCTAAAAATAGACCTCTAATGGCACTTATTACATTACACAGCACAGCCAGGATAAGAGGTTGTCAACATTTTTCTTTCCAAGCTACTTGATCCCATCTTCTCAGATGTAACACCACAATCTGAACATAAGCTAAACCAGATCAGTGACAACACCATTTAGACCAATTTGCCTGAATTTTGGAGAGAAGAGGCATTTCGACTCAACTGGCAAATCATAATTTGTTTTGATCAAATCTCTGTTCTTACCAATCAAGTCCACATCCCTCTCAGAAGAACATGAGATTATAACATTTACATCTTACATATTGTTTTCCCCCCCAAAAAAAAACTAAGTGGGCATAATAAATAATAATTTTGTCCAACATCCCTATGAATTTTAAATTTAAAATCCAAATCCCCAAACCAAATGCAACCTAAAAGAAAAAGACTCTGATCTCAGAATACTCCAATTACAAAAACTCCTTTTACATCTTTAAAATTGCAAAGAAGAACAAAATAATATTTTACCTTAGAACTCAGAATCCAAGCATTCTGAGAAGTTGTGAAAATACAAACTATATTTGCACTGCTTGTACTACTGCACAGTACAAGCAAAGCAAAACTGCATTTAAAGACATCAAATGTGCCATTTCTAAAAGTTGCACACAGATTGAATTCTCCATCCTTGGAGGTTCTCAGACCCAAGCGGATGAAGACCAAAGAAACCAGGTCTTGACTTTAGAGCTGACCCTATTTTGAGGAGATTGGACTAGGCCTCTCCTGAGATCATTTCCAGCCTGAATTGTCCCTAGAATTTCTCACATGGTTTGCATGCTAATTGTCATGAACCCTGTGTTCTCTGCTTGTGACAGTAATTAAGATTGGAGCTTAAACCTTTCAAACAGACAATATGAGTAACTGTTCTTCAGGAAGCAACGGTCATAAATATTACAGGAAAATAAATACTGTAAAGAACTTCTGATACCTTGACTTACTATTGCTAGAAAAAAATTAAGAAAAAATTGAATACAATGAAAATTAATATTTATAGTCCCAAGATTATCATGCCAACAAAAGCCTGTGCAGTTGTTAGTGTCTACACAAAAAACCTAAGATTTATCTTACAATCAGAAGGTGGATATGCCCCTGCTCCTCCTTCCTAAGATCAGGTGCATTAGTTGGTATAAAATGAGCACTGAAACTCACAAGGGACAACTGAGATCACTTTCTTGATCTGCTAAAGGACAAAAGAGAAGCAGTACAGAAGGCAAGTTTTGAAGTAAACAGTTTCAGAATATTTAAAGTGCTGTGCTTGATGCACTTGGAGTATCTCAGTGCAGCCCAGTAGGGTGGCATCTGTAAGCTACAGAATGTGTCAATTCAGTTCTGTTTGCATCTACTACAAGTTTGCTTTCATTTCTCCTCCTTCCTCTTCATTCAGAACTTACCTATTTCCTACCCTTCTAAAAACTCTCAATGAAACACCTTATTTATACAGCAAAAGGCGAGGAGATGAAAAACACACACAAGAAAATCATATTCTCTACACTCCAGACAATTATCTTTACAACTGAAATGCTTTCTTTGGCCTGTTTTTCTCAAAAGAAATTCCCAAGAACAGGAAAGCTTAAAGCATTAAAGGTATTTTGAATATCCAAAAGATTTTGACTTCATAACATTTGCTAAACAGGAAAAACAGATGTTACAACAGCTGTGTTTTCTTCCAAGCAAATTTTAAAAAGCATACTAGAGTTTAAGGATTACAACAACTGATTTTTCACTTAAAAGGCCAAGAAAGGCTTGATTTCTCTTTCCAAAAAGGCAAAACACATTCTTGGATCTCACTTACCATTTTCATCTCCAGCTCCTTTCCGACCATCCTCCGGGGAAACGTGCACCAGCTGCAGAATAAGGGGTCTCCGGGTGACAACTCCAGTACCTCGTGGGAGCAGATCCCTCCCCACAAGGC
The DNA here is from genome assembly GCA_013389925.1 of Aegithalos caudatus. Lineage (NCBI taxonomy): Eukaryota > Metazoa > Chordata > Aves > Passeriformes > Aegithalidae > Aegithalos > Aegithalos caudatus. The sequence goes on along the minus strand of WEIU01001708.1, from coordinate 1,114,004 downwards.
TTTCCAACACAGAACTCTTTCCGCTGCTCTGAAAAGTGGAATACAGCTACGTTACTTTCTGACATATAAAAATGCTGTGATATTTTAGCTTGCTTCCATCTGGCCTGCAAACAGCACTCTGTTTTGTCCTCTGCTGCAGAGTACCTGAAGGAGCATATGACAGACTCTGCAGACACAGCAGCACCACTGCACAAGCACAGAGGGACATGGGTCTGCTACGAGCCAGCAGCCACCTAAACCTGCTTGGGATACCCAGAACACATTCCTGTCTATGGTTTCCAAGTGTCCCATGGTTTTTATCTCTTAAGGTTAAACAAAACTCATAACAGGTTTCAGAAAAATTAATCTCCTATTTAACATTTTCTACCACAAATATCAAACTGTCCAGAACATTTCTGGAATAAAAATATTCTTCTTTATAATGCTCAGAAAGAAATTTGATGTCTCATACAATGTTATTTTCTAACATCTGGAAGTTTAACTACTTTGTAAACTGAGGATTTTAGTTAGTATCTGCTAGAATTAACAGGGGCTAGCTGTGTTGATACCAGCAGAAGCCATTACACCAAGATATTAACTATGTATACTTGAGTACATTAGGCTGCTACAATGTTATATTCCTTTGCGTTTGAGGTTTGGTTGGTGGGAGGGATTTGTTTGGGCTTTCTGGATGGTTGGTTTTGGGTTTTTGTATGTATTGTATCAGCTTGGTAAGTACAGACATTGTTTTACACCCTAAACAGAAATAAACATTGTTTCACGGCATCCCACACAATCTCTGTATATATTTAAGTATTTACATAACAAAAATCTGTAAAAAGTTAGAAAATACTTTTAAAGACTGTGAAATTGCAAATACTCTTTGAGAGACTACATTTAAGAAGCTCTCCTGCAGGACTTTTGTGTAAGATTCACAACTGGTCCAACAAGCAGCTGCAAAAACCTGGGTTTTAAAAGGGATTTCAGACAAATACCATTTTAAAACTAACAAGATAAAATAGACCCAGCTATGTCAACATACTATTCAATCTGATTGAGGAGATTTTGTCTTTTTAATAATATTGTATTAAACTCTTCCAATTTTCTGCAGTTCTAAGTCTACATAATGATGCCATGAGAAAACCTGCTCCAACAGTCATTGCCACCATCTAGGAAATGTTTCTGTATTAATGCAACTACCAAACACTTCTCTTGCTAAAAACAAACAAGCAAGAAAACAAAATCAAAAAAGGAAACCAACAGATGCTTCTGACAGCTGGAAAGTGCATTATGTAACTGCTATAGAACCTCCACTCAGCTCACCAGTTCTGGAGTAACAGATTTGAGACTTCAAGCAAATGCTGAGTATATAACCTAGCATAACGTGATACAAAAGAAGTGATGAATATCCTTAAATCTCACAAATTTTGTGATATTAGGTGACTTTTCTAAAACTCAAAAGTAGATCAGAGGTCAAGCAACATGTTACTATCAGACAGCACATTTCTACTAGTGCAGTAAAATAAGACATAAATATATTATATGAGAGCTTTAAAACCTATTGAAATAGGGCTTGTATGCAGAATGACAAAATAAATACTAAATAAAAGGCAAAATGCCTAGAAAGTTTTGACAGCAAAAAATGAAAGCCTTCTTTTATTGTACCACTATTGTATATGCTTTATGGGACAGAAATAAAAAGACATTTTGTCAAAAATATCATTTGTCTCAATAGGCAAATAACACACCAATGCAGATTATCTATATTTTTCAAAGTAAATCTAATTCACATTTGACATCAGTGAGATCAATGGTCTAGAAAAACTTGGAGAAAGAGCAGGGTTAAACAGAAATACAGCCGTATTAAGATTTGGGTTTCCTTCAAAATACTCCCCCAAGAAGTTATTAGTAATTTTCTTCAACTGTCCTTCTCCAAATCGACTTTGGGCACCTTCCCTACAAGCAGCTTATAACAGGCACTGAACCCTTATCAAATAACTTAAGAAGAACCTGACCAAAATGAACTAGGTCTGCAAGCCTCCCTGAGAGAGTTCCTGTTCTGGACCACTTCCTAAGAAATACTGATATTATAGACTGTGAAAAAACAAACTTCAGAGAAAAATAACAAACCACTTCTCAACAAACTTACTTAAAACAAGAGAAATGCCTAACCAAAAAAAAATGAGAGATGATAAAGGTTCATCTTCTGTATTGGAAAAAAAACAAACAAAGAAGACAAATGCTTCATTTATTAAAAATATTTCAAACATTAAGAAGCGTCCGGATGTGGCATCTGGGGGTATGGCTTAGGGATAATTATGCTGGGTTGATAGTTGGACTACATGATCTTGAAGGTCTCTTCCAATCTTGATGAGTGCTCTCTTGAGCAAGATTTTCTCAGGCACTGGAAAAATGATTACTCAGTCTCCAAAGGCTGGAGAACAGACTTAGATAAAGTGGTTTCTCATGAACATATAATCCAAGCACATAAGGATAGTAAGAAATAGCTGGAATCCTTATCAAGAACCTCACCACAGGAGGAAACCAAAATCCATGGGACACACTGCTGTTCTTTAATCTTTGCAAAGGAGTGGCAATGCAAGAAACTACAATGGGCACACCAAGCTGTGTAGAGAAGCAAACCACCGTGTCTTACACCATTCCCAGTCACCTCTGGATGGGGAAGGAATGATCTGGATCCTTTGCAAACACACTGAATGAAACATTACAGTACTCCCTGCATCAGGAAATTCTTTCAAATTGCATTACTCCCAGCTAAAGCAATCTGTTGTTGGACTACAATTATCTAATGACGCACTTCTTAATCTGGACTCCTCAGCATCCATTACCAAGAATTGCCTGGGAACACGGTGAGGAAGGCAGCAAACACAAAGCTGAGCTTGTTCTGCCAGTGAGGGGGAAGCAAGTGATATGGGTCTGTTAAGAACACGAAGTCAGTTCAGCCAGTCTTTCAGATAATAGATGTAAACACACACTACTACTAATGACCAAAGATACCACAGAAATTTAGGTAAGTCTGTAGAAGCAGCACACCTTTTTTGTCATGTCACTGAAATGCCCGTCACAATTTTAAGTATGGACTGAATTCCATAAATTCATTTAACAACGGGTCCAGAAAAGCATTAACAAACCAACCTCTAGCAGCAGAACAGGCAGATTTTCCTCTGAACTCTAATATCTGATCCTAATTTGAAATATCTATTATCTGTGATATCTAGAGGAACTTAATAGATATTGTTCATTAAAAAAAAAGGGGGGGGGCAAATACAGAAACATCTTGTGTCACTCCTTTGTGTCAAACTACCATGGCTGAGTGTTTTACACTCTGCTCTGTCAACCACCATTAATCTCACAGTGAAACACCTGAGTCTGGAGGATGGTAAAGTCATTTTCGCCCCAAAGTACTAAGATAAAACAGATGATGCACACAGGACTTCAGTATTTTACATCATTTGTACTGTCAAAGTGTGTTGAAACCTGATCAGCATTCTCATGCCTCTGTAACACCTGTATGTTCATCTTTGGTTTGGATTAATCTGAAGATGATATTGGCAATCAAGGAAGAAGGGCAGTCACTGAGAAACAATTGTGCACCTTTCCTCCCAAATTAAAAAGCTGTAAGAATTGTGATCCACTCCAAATAACCAGCACTCAACTTTTAGCAGTCCTCATGAGGTTGCTTTGCTTCCCTGTCCTTCATTTTTTCTTTACTTGTCCCTGCATGTTTCAACTGTATGCACTTAAGTATCAAAAGGCATTTGCTCCCATCCATTACACTAATTCTTAAGAGAAAATGTGGGTTACAATCTGCTGCATTACAAACCACAGTTTTAGGAATTCAGAAGCAGCACACAGCAAGTGCATGATTTTACAATTGTCCAGCTTCACTAACAGCCAGAGATGTTACTTTAAAAACACTTTAGGGTTGTTGACAAGCCAGATGGGAGAGACTATCTTGAAAATGCTGAAGTAACACTATGAACAACCACTCATATTCATCCCATCCCATTTACTTCACTGGCTTTCTTATTCTATTTCCACATCTTCATTAGCATTCCTAACGAGGGATACCCTAAAGATATTTAAATTCCTATTTTAAAAAAGACTTGTGCCCTACACCAAACAGAATGCAAAGATCTTTTCTCCATATCAGAAAAAGAGCCCTGACCCAATCCTCTTGCACCACTGAGTTATTCCCCACTTACAATCCCATCTAGAGACAAGGGCTTAAAAGACCCTGATGGCAAAGACCAGAGCAAAGAAAGGATCAGACGCCTCAGCCTTGTCCATATTCACTGCCCCTGGATCACCTGTCACAGGCAGCAGCAAGCCTGTATTTCCCTCATTTCTCTTGTTCCTTAACTTCTGATCCAGTGCTGGAAGCTCCTGCTGTCTTTGATGTCCCTTCCAGTAACAGTGGCTTATTTGATACCATCTCTGCCCTTGCAGGCACATTTTATATCCCTGAGCAAGCTTGTCCTTGTTTCTACCTCCTGCATGAGTCTGCTGTGCCTCAACACTGCTCTCCTTAGACGTCCACTCATTTTCCCAGGCAGCTGTATGGATTATTGCTTTGTGCTCCATGAGGCTGTCCTTAAAGGAATGCCAGGTCCCTTGTGATTCACTGGCCTTTAGCTCACAGGGTCTCACCAATCAGCTCAGTAAATAAGCAGTCTGCTTGTACTCTTATGAAGTTCATCAAGTCAAAATAGTCCAAGAAGGCAAATTAACACAAGGCTCACCCGGAGTCTCACTGATGCACAAGAAGCATCAAATTTCTTACAGTCACATGCTCAGACAGTTGTATATTTCAAGTACTATTAAAATGATAATGGACTTGAATCAGCTGCAACAAATTTCAAGTCATCTTACAAGAATCCCCTGCCTACCTTTATCTTTAGACTTCATAATGGCTTTGTGGAGCCAGTGCACAATACATCATCTGTGGGAAAAAACTTTGTTAAGGAAACATGTCCAATAAACAACTGGGAAGCTTCCAAAAAAAGATTAGTTGAAAGGAGTATAAAATTTAGCTCATTGCTACTGAACAGGGCAAACTGCTAAGTTTTTTTACTATTTCATCCAATAGGGAAAAAATGCAAAGAACTCCTGCAACACAACACAGACTGATTACAGGACAGCACAAGAAAATAGAGGCAGTGATGCCAGAATTCCCTATGACTTTTGGAGTGGCACAATGCAAACACTCAAGAATGACAGTAAGGAACTGTGAAGTAAGAGAGACTTCTCAATGAGACATAACAACTCCTGAAGAGTTCTATTAAGTAAAGCAATGCATCTGGCTTAGACATCTGAGATGAAATGGTGGCAATTCTGCAGTTTCTGTCATACAAGAAATATAAAAGTTCTGCTGGTAAATCCTGCTCTTGGCAATACGTACATACAAAATTTCCTTAACTTTTCATTCTATCACTGGGAAATAAAAGCTAATACACTTGTACTGAGATCCCATCCACAGGAACATTACCCACATTGGTGCTTTAAAGAGTTATTTGCTATAGCCTTCCTAGAAGAGTTCAGCCTGCTATAACTAAAGAACAGCAGTATTATTTTTTCTTTCCTTATTTTGCAAATACGAATTATTCTGGAATAAAAGGTGAGTACACATGCAATTTCCACAAAGGAACTGCTTTGGTTGGAATGGGTATTATAACAAAATTTTCCTATTCAAACTAGGAATGCCCCGAGCTAGGCTGGTTCTAAACAGCTAACAAATTAAAAAAATTATTTACTAATCAAAAAAGAATGTTAAAGCTACAAGCAGGCCAAATGAAATATTTTAAGACATTGTCTGACACAAAATAACACTTCTAAAAGATGCAAAAGAGACAACAGGCTGATCCCAACTTGAGAAAGCGGTAAAACCAGCATAATGCACTGCTCATTGTTGCAAAATACATGCAAGATCTTGTCCAGACTACAAGACTGTTGTTCCTGCAGGGCATTCCCCGTTTATTTGAACAGAGAGCTCTCCTGAATAAGTCAGGGAGCTCCAAGTCACAGGAAACACCTCCACATAAAACAGCTAATGTACAAGTAGTAGTAAGGAATGCCAGAACTGACACAGTTCAGTCAAAATTCTTCAGAAATCCAACATTTCCACCATATCTAACTGTAGACACATGCCAAACAACAGCAAATGCAGCAATGATTAGCAGGTGTCTCCTTCCTCACTACATCAATTCCCAAAGCCCTCCAGTAATTCACTTAAGAAAAAAAATGCCTCATCTAAGTAAAAACAACTTACAGACTCTCAGTTACATCATGGAACTGTGGTATTTGAAGATTCACATTTGTGAGCCAGATATCCTGACCTCACATAGTATTGTGCATACTGCTATATTCATGACTTGCAGTAAAGTGAATCAAAACAAAGCCAACTTGCATATTCAGATTTTAAAAGTTCTAAACAACAGTATTATTAAAACAAATCCAAACCCCAAATCTCTAAGTTAGTCAACCTTCTGGCTACTACACAAACAATTTTTTTTCCAAGAACTACACAGTCATTTTCTCTCCAGACTGTGAAAAACAAATGCTTGTGCTGTTTTAATACTCTTCCCCTCCATCTTCCTGAAAATGTTTTTTTTTCTTTGCACTGTGCCCCCTGGATAGCATACAAGATTCACCTGGTCTAATTAAAATACTGGTTTTCCAAGAAAAACAACTGCCAATCACAAGACAAACAGGACCCTTGCAATAAAGCATCAAAACAAAACAAAGCACACAAACAAAACAAAAAAAGAGATGCACAAGACTTCTTTATCCACATCCTTCTACAACTGTGAGTTCTGTGCACTCTTCCAAAATAACCAGGCATTCGCAAACAAGAAAATTAATATCTTCTTCTAAATAGTGTTTAATAATGCTTTCATAGTAAGAATCACAGAATGCTAGAGGATCAAGTTCTTAGACCTATCATTTTTTTTTTAATTCATATGAAGTCTGCAGATGGAAACAGTGAAAATGCCATCCCTTCCATCACAGAAATCCTTCAGGACCCAAAAAGTTCAGCTGTTCAGAAACATGGGAGTCCATCAGAGAAAAGAAACACCAGAACACAAAATGCTGTTTGCAGTGTAGCATATCAGCAGCAACATTTATATTACATCTGGTAAATGTAAACAGCCAATTAATGTCAGCCTCACTTTGCTGCTTGTCTGAAACAAACAGCAGAACAGTCAGGGCATGACTTGACAGGAGCAAAGGATGGCAAAAAGGAAAACAGTTACACCCAAAACCAGAGACTGTAAATGTCAGATATGAAAACAAAGAAAAAAACCAAACTAAATCAGGAAGTTTGCAAAACATTTGGGAGAAAAACCAAACAGTCCCCAGCCAGCATGGAAGCAATGCTCTGGTTACATCCTCTATTCAAATGTATATAGAAATGAGCTTTTGGATCTGCTTGAATTGCTGGGAAAGATCCTTGGACAAAACAACAAAAAACACCACCAAAGAAAAATCAAAACAAACAAAACCCCACAAAAATCAAACCAACAACCCAGCAAGAAAGGAGTGAGGAAGACATGGCTGTGCTTGGCATGGGGTTTTCCTGATTGCTTGGTACAAACTGGAGTTTCCTTCACCTCAAACTGGCTTTTTGCCAACACAATGTAGGCTACACTGGATGAGCTAAGTGGCTTAAATTTCTGTTCCGCTGCCAGGGAAAGTCACAGAGGCTCTGCACAACCCCTGAAGTTTCAGACCAAGGTGCCAGTCTCTCTCAGACGGGATCCTTTGACAGCATCTGCTGGATTCATCTCCTTACCCCACTAGCCAGGACTGTACATTACCTTCCCATTGCTGTCAACTTCTTAACAGCCAAATGAGCATTCCAGCTATTTATCTTACCAGAAGATAAATCTATACATATTCACATGCTCAGGCTGTGACTTCAGATCAAGAAACCTTCCACCTGGCTATAAAAAGTGGTTTAGCATTAGCATCGAACATGATACTTACACTAAACAGTAAAAAAAGGAATAAATGTAATGCTCATCTGTGAGCCAATCCCAGGGGAACATCCAACAGAAGTCCATACTAAATACTGCAAAACTACATCTCCCCATTTAAAATCTCAAAATGGCACTGACAGAAGACTGAGCAAAAGTACTCTACAAATGCACACATGAAAGGTCACTCCAAAATCTCACCTGTGAATTCCATCACATGCTACATCAATTCCACTACAGTGTCTCTACTTCAACTAACACTACCAAGTGCAAATAAAGCCCACAAGGTGATTTCATAATGTCAGTATTAGAAGAATTTTGCTACAAACCTGACACTAAAGTTTGTATAAAACTAGATTGATGACTACTAAAAATTTCCCAAACATATTCCAAGAATTAATGGCACAGAAAAGAAATAACGACAATTCATTTTTACCTACTTCTAGGCAGATATTTTGTTGTCTGGCTGGTTTTCTTAAATTTATTCTAAATCTTATGCCCACTTTGGTAGTGTAGGCATTAAATTTTTGTGATACCACCTATCCACACCAAAGGCCATAATTAACCAAATTACTTTTCTTCCCCTTGGCTCCTTTTACTGTAGTTTTAATGTGCTTGGTTGAGGCACTTCAATACCACCTTTTTATCCCTTACAAATACAGTGCACAAAGCATTTGTATAAACCAGAACACTGAGTATTACAGCATTGCTGAACAAAT
>WEIU01001708.1:1020576-1100835 GCA_013389925.1 Aegithalos caudatus | reverse complement strand
GAAGGGAAGGGAAGGGAAGGGAAGGGAAGAAAAAAGCATCCCAGTTGCACAGAACAAGAAGCTGCTGGCTCCCAATGAAGATGGATAACACCAGCTTATTCCTCTATTTGAATATCTTTCCTCCTACTACTTTTATTTTGCCATATGACCTCATGGACACCACTGTGAAATGGAGAAAGTGAAACCTGGTTTATGTCTTAATTTAGACCAGAAGTGGGACATCTCAGCAAGAATGTAAAACTGGAAGAGGGTCAGAGAGGGACAACACGGATGATGAGAGGTGTGGAACAGCTTCTGTATCAAGACCAATGAAGAAAGTCAGGAGCCTTCACTCTGCAAAACAAATGGCACAGGGTAGCAAGGACCAGAGGTCTGTGTAATCATTAGCAACCTGGAGTGGGTGAAAGAGAATCAGGTTTTTTCAATTTCTTTACTCTCCCTTCCAACAGAGACATTTTTGGGAACATCTAATGAAAGCAAGAGCCAGCTCAGAATAAAACAAAGACAGTAGCCCCTTATGGGTGCCGTGATGACTTTTTGAGCTCTTTGCCAAAGGATACAGTAGACAGTAAAGCTTTAAGTTGATTCAAATGTTGTATGGATTAGTTTAAGAAGGAGAAATGCATTGCATGTATAAAAACAGCTCTGTAGGGATCAAATCTAGGGCTGTTTCTGAGCTGACAACATTAGAAAGCTGGGAGAGCAGCATGCGGAAACACTGTTTGAGCTCGCCCATTAGCCTGTCCCACTATGGCTATTCTTAGAATTTTATCAGTGTAATATTTCAAGGAGCACACAGAGGAAATATCAGTTGCTGAACCAAGTTGAGACAAGCCAGCTTGCACAGCAGAGATGTTGGAAGGCCAGTCAAGGGCTGGATACACCAATGGAGAAGCACAGTGGAGATGGAGGAAATGAATTAAGGAAGAAATGCAAGAAGAAAGTACTAAAGAAGATATAAAGCTAAGAAGCATCAGAATGCTAAGTTTAATACATTTTACATTTCTGCCTAAAAAGTGAGAGCCAGAAATACCTCTGCTATGAAGTGTCATGGCCTGCACCAGCAGTTACCTCAGCCCTGTTGAGGACTGTGCCAAAGCAATAAATATTTTAACAAGCAACGGTTATCTGTAGCTTTAACTCTAAATGTCCATGGCTGGCTTACATTGTACTGAGCAAGAAACTCAAAGATCTGATAATGGCAGTAGTAGTCAGACTGGTTGTTTAAGTTAATTGACATGAGGACATGAACTGCCACACCAAATGTAACCTGATATCAATCTACTTCAGGACTTCGTCTCTAAGACCTTCCAGCATCAGCCCTCTGGGGAAAATATAAAAATGCAGTAATAAGATCTTCTCATTCCAAAACTGTATGTTAAATATTTTTGATATTGCTGTAAAATCTGATGTGGACAGTTCAATATTTCTTCTGTTACTGCAAACTAGATTGTTTTATTTAACATATAATAGGGTTTTGTCCCATCACACTAAGTTCTTGGCTCCAATGACAACCTCTGGTGGTAAATTTCAAAATCTAATTATATATAATGCAAGAAATCCATTTGGTATGAGTTTTATATTTGTCATTTTCTTATTTCCATATAAGCCTCCTTGGTTTTGTTTGACCTCAGGAGAAAACTTCCAGACTTTCTTCCCCATTATATGAATTTCTTTTTAGTTTTGCATCATTATTTGCTTCCATTTTTCTTAGACAGCTGAGTCTTTTTTATTGGCATACTGACAGTAATAGACAAGTCCTTTGCCATTTGTTCATTTATGCCAAACAAGGAAACCAGCACCTCAGCAAAGCATATTTCCTGACACCCTCTTTTGTCTAGAGAATTTTAGAGAAATATATCAAGTATGTAACATAACATTTATGCCTCAAACACTCATACTGCTTTATACTGCAAAAACACCATTAGCAAAATACTTCTATAAATTATTCCTTACTAATATCACCTTTTGGAACCATGCAGTACTGCAATTATATGGGTCTGGCAGAAATCAGATATTATGTGAAGTCAAATTGAATAGTGTCTCTGTATTCTTCACAGCAACCTTGTCACAGATGTAACTGTAACCATTTCTTACACCAGACACCATTAGAAGATGAGATAAATAAATTCCTGAAATCCCTTGACAGAATGACCCTTTCTTTTGCTGTTCTACACAGATTTCCCAAGCTGACAAAGTCTAAATCTTGATGGGGGTTTTTTTTGTTTGTTTGTTTTATTTTTTTTTTTTTTCCAGAAGCAACTGTAGTCAGAGGTTTGAAATCCATAGTCCAGGAATCCTGCTGAGTTGGCAAAGCAAGCTCCCCTACGTGCTTCAGCTGGCTGTAAGAAACCATAGTGCTGATAGGAATTCCCGAGTGTGAGGAACATGTTACCTGGGCTGACACCCAGTCTCTGACAAAACAAAGTTATCCTGGGGCAGGGTTGCAACTTTGCTGGACAATATGAACTAAACAACTGAGAGGTCCTTATATTTTCTTGATCTGAACACTGGGAAGTTATTTATGAAAATCCACTGGTTATTTTGATTGTCACACAACTTCTGGTAAAACTTGCTTGTGAAACTGAAAGCAGGCTTCAAGTTAAAGGAGAGGAGAGCAGAGGTCAAGGCAAGCACAGCAGTCAAACCTCATAATCAGTAACAAAGCCCAACCACTTCGGTATTTGGAAGACATCAACTTTTCTCACAGGACCAATAGAGATAAAAAGCTTCTGTTGGAGATGAAAGCAATGTCTGTATCCTTGTGGATTCTTGTAGTGCTCCATCCTTGCTGCAACTGGTGTGGTCACTTGAAATAACAAACACAGTACTTAAACAGTTGCTTCAGAAAAAAGATTTTCACCACCCCAATGGTTTGCAGTTCAATTTTCATGTGAAGACTTTTTATGTTAAAGGACCAAGATTTTGGGAATAAAGGCAATAACCTCCTGTCTGCTACCAAGTAAGTAACTTCTATTGCTAAAAAAAATGCACATTTAGCATTCAACTGAGACAATATATTTAGAAAAGAAAAGAGAAAAAAAAATCCTACCCCAATCAAACCAAAACTTCCTGGTATTCAGGAGGAACTGAGCTTCTCTCTTCTACTTTTTGGACTAATAAGACCATCTTCTGTAGTCTTTTTAATGTAAAATAGTATACGAATAGGAACATTTTTTATTTTTATGATACACATTTTCTTGTGCATGCTTCTTATGATTGGCACAATTTTAATTTGGCAATGTAACAATTGAGCACATATTATTTACAACGTCACACACTTCTTATAAGAGTAACAACAGCAGACACTTCATGTCTCACCTGCCATGCTTTCCTTTGTACTGCAGATTTGTCTTGAAGAAAGGGATGCTGATCTTTCCATGAGAAAAACAACTGTAGGATGCACTTCAGCAACTAAAGGGCATTCAATTAATAGGAGCCACTGAGTGCTAACCTGAGATCAAATTCCAAAAGACAGCATAGATAAGGCAGGCCTTTTGCAAATAGTGTGTCCTCGAACCACAGGCTGTAAGATTTGGATTTACTTTGCAAGAAATATTCAAGTAAGGTAAAACAGGTAAGGCAGGTAGTTCTACATGCTAGGCAGCACATGTAAACAGAGCTAAAATGAAATCCTGTCTTCTTCCATCACAGGAATTTCACACTGAGAGAAGCTCCCCTATTCAGTAGCAGTCGGAGTCTAAAACCCAATTCCCCAAAGGAGGGACCCTTACCTAGAGTTTGGAAAAGTGAGTTGGGCATATGAAGTTAAAATACGTTCAAAGGGGAGCACAAACCTGCAGACTTGTTTCCAAACACAAGCTCACAGAATCAGAGATACAAGTTCAGTGTCCAGTGAACCCAAGAGAGGGTTCATTTCCATGTTCACCACGCAAGGGTGCTGCAACTGCCTGTCTCCCAGACAGGAGTAGGAAGGTGCAGAAAAGAACATGAGGCTACTAGAGGCCAAAGAGAGAGTAATCCCAGATTATTCTCCCAAGACAATCTCCATTTCTTCAGCCATGTGTTATTTTAATATCACAAACGCATAAATTCCAGAAACCTCTGGAATCTGTAAGTTAAATAATGTAGTATTCAGTAAAATTAATATGAAGACATTTTGGGATCCAGAAATTCATCTTACCCTAGATTCCTACTTAAGGATCTATTCCCTAAGGAGATGCTTCTGACAGCAGAAATGTCCTCAATTTAGCAAACAAAAACATATTCAAATTTGGCAGTTGAAATCATTAATGAATTTTCTTGGTAAGAAAACATTTGGAGGCCATGTCGACTCTGACTGGGGCAGGCAGCACTTCCTGCTCATGACACCAGAGCATTGAGACATTGACACCATTGCTTTTGAGACAAAAATTGCACCATATAGTATGTGGTGTTCCTCAAGGAAGCAAAGTCCACAGTGTACATCCTGACTTACCAAAAGAACTGGGTCTGGTGAGGCCAAGTATGGCCATGGCTGCCTGGTGCACAGGGCCAAGAAGGCAGGGGTGAACAGCTCTCAAGTAAAATGGTCACAAACATAAGGACCCTTCTGCTTGTCCATCAGGGACACACAGGACCCTCCAGAGCAATTTATTTAGAGCAAACCAGCTCCAAGTACTGTGTTTGCCAAAGGCTGATCTGCCATTTCTCTCATGTCAGGAAGTTCATGCAATGCCAAGAACAATTCCATGGTAATGAGGCAGAGCTAGTCAGGCCCTTTGGGAAAGCCAGAGGAGGCAACGCCTTCCACCACTTCCTCACCAACTTGATGGGCTCTGGCCAATTTGCTGCCGTGTAGAAATATCAGTGCTTATTAACCCTGCTAATTTAAAGGCATTAAGTAGGACCTGTGGTGACACATTTCCCGTGGTTTGAGTTTTATAATTGTGTTCTCTTATTAAAGTACATTTTTCGAGTAAATGCTATTCTTTTTGACTCCATGAAGAAGGCATTGCATTGTGCTTAATGGGGAAAATGAGGTTTGGAACAGAGTTAACCACAGTGCAAAAAGTCAGAAAAATCAGAAAAATCAGAAAGATATATAAACAGAAAGGGAAGCATTCGTTTCTGTGGTTAATCAGTGCATATTTCAACAGATTTGTTTACAGTGTATGCAAAGAGAAGATGCAGAAATGAAACAAATATTCTTGTATGCAACTCTTCCCAGTCAGGAACTACCAAGTACTACAGTAACTTTTCCCCTCTCTGTTTTGGGGGAAGTGTTTTCTGCAACATTGTGCCCACCTGCAGAATACCAAGAATAAATCAGATCCAATCAAAACAGGTTTAATATGTGCAGATGATGGAAATCAGAGGCAACTGCAACCACTTTTGGTTTGTTAAAGGACACATCCAGTTAATTACCTGATCATTTTTTGCTTTGCAGCACCATTTTGCAGCACATGAGATTATGCTGATCACTTAGTATTGAGTAATACTAAGAAAGATTTGGGGCTAAGCTGAATATTTCCTTTATTTCTGCATTTTTCAATGGGCATGGCAGTACATAAATCCATAAAGCATTCATATAATGTCCTGGTCACATTCCCATTACAGAAATCTGGACATAACTATGCAGGATTGCAGAGACCATGTCTTTTATATTTGCCATCTAGGATGTCATAGCATTAAATACACCCTTTATAAACTCAGAATACATCTTTCACCAATTTAGCAGTACTTGTGAGGAATCAGCACTTCAGCAAATTGGATACCTGTGTTCTAAAACAGGTCCACACCATCACACACAAGAAACACTGCTTAAAGATTTAGTCAGCAAAATGTGGGTGGACAAAATAAGAGTCAACCAGCAATACTTATTTAATGATGGTTTTATTTTACAGGATACAAATTTCTGTTCTTTTTAAGTACTCAACATGAATTAAAGTGCTTAATTTTTACAATTCTCCACCCACCTTAGGATCAAATATACATATATTACAGAAAATATGTACAATATCTTCAATTTCTTTACATTCATATATTTCTTAACTGTAAAAATGACGACTTACATTTGCACAACTTACAATGGCATTTGTATTTCACCTTTTTAATATTATTCAATTTATTGCAAAACCAAAATGAATTTACACTTCTTCCAATCATTATTTCTTTTAAGAAATGTTTTTGCAATTAAAATCAGAAATGCTTCCATAATGAAGGGAAATTAATATGTATAGCCTGTAAATCTGGTGTCAAACATTACAGCTGATACAGCTCCCACTAAAATTAATGTATTAATCTGCCTTAAGGGTTGCAGAATAGAAAATACACTGGCAGAAAAAAATATTGTTTCTATTGCAAACTCTTCTCTGCATGCAATATATTTGGCTTAAAAATACCAGGGCACATAGATTCAAAAATGCTTTGATATAGTTCCCTCTTTTCTGAATGTTTCCACCATAAATACTTAATGAATCTACGAGGATCAACTATAAACAGAAGTAAGTTGGTGTTATGCAGTGGCTGAAAACATGTTTTATTCAAAGAAATCTGCTTGAGGATTTTGAGAAAAAACAAATTCTACATTCACTTGTGCTAGGAAGAGGAATGAGTGAAACAAAATGCCATAATTTATTCTGGTAAGAAATTTAATCATGAGGATTCAAAGGAAGGTGATTGAAATACCTCACTGGAATTTGCATGTTTGTGGGGGCTTTTGTGTCTGTTTTTATAGGCTGAAATAGTAAACGTAACACAATAGCAGATCTACCTCCATCTTTTTCTGGAAAGCATACTCAATACAGTCATTATACATTCTATTTCAAATGAGCACAGTGTATTTTTTGATTGTAAAATACTGCTTGAAAACAAGTCATCTGAACAATAGTCTCAAATATATAAATACACATATATACATATACACACATGCGTATGTGTCTATACACACACATATGTAATCATTAAATTAACGTTATGATCTTTTAAAGGGAAAGGATTTAGGAAACAATCTGACTAGCAGATTAAAACTCCTATCTGAGGAACATACTACAGTCCCACGGGTCAGAACCAGCTAGATAAATTCCTCACACCAACAGGGCCACAGACTAGAGCAGAAAACATTAACCCCATGTATTTAATTTCAGATTTCAAATAACAGTACACCACAGAGACTAAGAATGATGCTCATTTCACCAAGGGATTTACCTTAAGGATAAATCAGTTCCGCCACAAAATTATTTCTCACCAATCATTTACTTTTGGATATATATTTCCAGTTGTTTACATTCACCCCTACATCAATTACCTCCATCAACCTGAGCTCTGTGACCACAGGTGAGACATGGTATCTCAGCAACTCCCAAACTGGTGGAAGTTTCATCTTCCACAAGTGTCCTTATATAATGTAAGGCAGATTCTATGTGAATTTAAATCATTGAAGGTATTATAGCTGCAGCAGGCCTGTGCTAGTTTATACCAGCTATATGGAGAAAGACCTTTTGTTATTGCTTAGCATTCTTTCTACATGGAATGTTTATTTCTTTCCTGAAAGTCTTTCCTTCAGTATAAGAAATAACTACCCTCTCTTAATTTTATTTAATCTATCCTTGAAATGAAAAGCTGATGATTTTTAATACTAGCTATGTTGTGAGGAACCCAAACAACCTGTGATGTTTCCACATCTTTCCCACTTGTTTTAATATATGTGTTCTTTTTCTTCTGACTCCACTTGAAAGTCTGTGGAGAATACTTCTATAATCTCACCTAAATTTTACTTAGGTGGTAGTGTATTTACTCTGTATTTAATCAGTGCCTTGCCTTCATCCATAACTTAAAAACATGAACAATAAAATCATCTTTTCTATGAAAGGGAGTTAGAATCTTTGAGATTTTATAAAGCACTTTGAGATGGTTTTGCATAAAAAGGTGCTACTATATTTACATGCAATTAAAGTGGTTTAATATTCTACTCCAAATAGAAGAGAATGTTTTGTACTCTCAATATCTATTTTGCACATATAAGTTAAATACACTTTGGAATAAACAAAACTACTCAGCATAAAGGGATTTGAAAATACTATGTAATACAGGTTTTATAGCAGCTCTTCAACCAAGCAGGAGTACCTGATACCAAAAGAGAATTTTTAGGAGGTCTGGAGGAATGGTGCAGACATTTTCCCATGGTAGGGAGAAAAAATAAGTAATTTCAAAAAATATATATTTTATGATCCAAAAATATGAATGATAAAAATTAAGTCTTGTTCTAGTTGAACATATATAAAACCACTAAACTTTTGATCTGCTTTGAATCACAAAGAAGAGTGATCACTTTTAAAATGGGAAACAAGCATTACTTGAACACGAGTTGCAAAACTTAAATATTTCAGCAGTCATTCACATGCATTCATGCATTATGAATGAATGCTTAGTTACAGTTTATTCCTTACACACGGGGCTTTATGCTCACAAATTTAATGCCTTTTTTCTTTTCCTTGAAGAATTTAAGAATTTATTTCAAATGGGAACAGCTTCTACCTTGTTAGAATGATGGTTTTAATTTCACTGCTGTTTACATGGTTCTTAAACCAAAGCAGCTACAACTTTGTATTTGTTTCTCTGCAGTCATAATTTACAATTTAGAGATGCTGTTAGGAGGACTTGTCTGCGGAGAATGAAGACAACAGGGTGGTTAAATTTAGAAGCAATTTTGCCATCTTCTGATGTCCTTTAATATTGATAATACGTACTTTTCCCACAAAATACACACAGAACCATGTATTTGAGTGCCAAGGCATTCTGACTCAGAAGACAAGAATTCTGACCAAGCAACTGATTTTGAGAACATGAAATGGGTTGCACTAGGGTAAATAATATCCTGTGCTATATAAAATTTAATGGCCAAGACCAAACATAAGGCTAATATCCAAACAAACAATTCCCAGTGCTAACTTCATATCAGTTATGAAGCCTATTCCCACGTGCAGGGCTTCATCTGGGAGATGCTGCCATTCAAGCAGCTTCAACTGCTCAATACCATTGTAACAATGAGGAAGCACAGAAACTGCTACTCTTAATCACTTAACTGGAATGGAGCTTCCTACCTGGCTTAGAATAAGGTTTGCAGGAGCTTAGAAAACAGAATGTACTACACAGCACCAAGTTGGGTAGGATGCTGACCTGCTGGAGGGCAGGAAGGCTCTGCAGTGAAATCCAGACAGGCTGGATCAATGGGTCAAGCCTGCTCCAAGAGGTTCAACAAGGCCAAGTGCTGGGTCCTGCACCTGGGTGGCAACAACCCCTGCAGCACTACAGGCTTGGGGAAGAAAGGCTGGAAAGCTGCCCAATGGAAAAGGACGTGGGAGTGCTGGTTGAGAGCCAGCATGTGCCCAGGTGGGCAAGAAGGCCAATGGTGTCCTGGCCTGTATCAGCAATAGTGAGGCCAGCAGGAGCAGGGATTGTCCCCCTGTACTTGGCAAACCCGAGGCTGTGCCTCAAATGCCATGTCCAGTTCTGGGTCATGAAAGACAGGATAAGAAGGACATGGAAGTGCTGGAGTGGGCTCAGAGAAGGGCAACAGAGCTGGGGAAGGGTCTGAAGCACAAGTCCTGTGAGAGGTGGCTGAGGGAGCTGGGGGTGTTTACCCCGGAGAAAAGGCAACTCAGGAGGGACTTCATCAACCTCTCTACAACTCCCTGAAAGGAGATGGTGGCAAGGATTGGTCTCTTCTCCCAAGAAACAAGCAATAAGACAAGAGGAAATGGTCTCAAGTTGCACCAGAGGAGCTTTAGATCAGATTTTAGGAAACATTTTGTCACCAAAAGGGAGGTCAAGCATGGGAACAACCTGCCTAGGGAAAGGGTTGAGTCACCATCCCTGAAGGTATTTAAAAGGTGTGTAGATGTGGCACTTAGGGACACAGTTTAATGGTGGACTTGGCAGTGCTGAGCAATGGTTGGACTCAGTGATCTTAGAGACATTTTCCAACCTAACTGATTCTACAGTCATATCACCAGATTTTTAGTATAGCTCAGTCCTTCCTATCTGAGAACTCCTTTTAAGGAACTTCTTCCTTTATGCTCAACACCCTAACCGTGGGAAACTGGTTTGATACACTGGGATGTGGTAAGACAACTCTCCACATCCCACAATTGCACTTGAGGCTCTTGAAGATACCCACTCTTGGGAGATGGCCATGAAGGAAAGATAGCCACCAAGAGTTCTGCTTGCTTACCTGAATGTTCCCCCATCCCTTGCCAAGGTATATGCAAGGTTACATATATTAGCTAGGGAGATCTTATGTTACCTTGGCAAAAATCTGATGGTATTCACCAACATGAATCAAAACAGGCTTGAGCTGCCCATTGCTAAAGGTAAACAGAGCTGCCAGTAGAAGTAACTTAAAATCTCTAAGATAATTACAGAAGAGCTTGCACATTGGATAAAAGTAATACTAGGGTTATATCCAGAATAATCTGGACAAAGGGAGCACCCAAGGAAGAAAATTCATAACTGACATGCACCAAGTCAGCTGGAGAGTTAATACTCTACCATACTGTGTCCTGATCATTATTAACACTGGTGTAAAGCTGTGGAATCTAAAGGCTATGGCAGACCTTGGATCTGTGCAGGTGAGAGCAAAATCCATCCCACTAACTTGACATCCTTATGAAGGAATTATGGACACCACATGCTCATGTGTGCCTGATGCTACAAACAGATATTAATCCATTGCTAATTGCAAAATGGGTTCGGTTTTTTTCCCTATAGTGTTCCAGAAGGAGTAAAGCAAGAGTAGGAGTTCAATGGATAGTTTGTTTGGCAAACTCATTATAAATTTAAATCTGTCATGTTACTAACAAAATTGAACCTGAGCTCTTCAGCTTGACATGATTTAAAATACAAATTGCAGATTTATTGAGAAGTAAGACTCCTGAATGTTCTTATGACAAGTTGATTGTAGAAGTTACATATATTCCATCCTTTGAAGGTTTCAAAAAGGAAAGACAGCAATGATTTTAATTGATAGTCAATCACTACCTATGACTTTGCCGTACTTCATTCAAGGATATTACCGTAAAAATTTAGGGAGGTAATTTGCCTCTATGTATGAAAACCCTAATAGGGACACAGTTTAATGGTGGACTTGGCAGTGCTGAGCAATGGAGTCCTTATACGCAGAAGCAGAAAACAAATAATGTTAGTTCATAAAATTTCAGATTTGCAAGCTCAGACTTCATACTAGATTTTTATAAACCAGGTTCCACTTTAAAACATTAATCCTTGAAGATTGTTGCCATAAATAAGCATTACAATACATAATCTACAAAAATCAAAAAACTTAAGTTCAAAATGTTCTTTTTTGCTCCAATAACCATAATAGCAAAATTACACATTCCCAGAAGGTTACTAGAATCTGTTGCTTTTCTCAAACCACATACTGCATTTGAGCAACAAACTACTGCACTCTTAAAAGCTAACAGTGATAGGACACTGAAGAAAAGCGACTACTTGTTTAAACACAACTGGAACTCATTTGTCCATTGCATGCCACTTACTGCTAATTTTTTGATGCATAAAAATATCAATATCATTAAGTGTCAGCTATTAAAACAAATCACTGAACAGTATTTTTCAGTTTAGGACTGTGTTTAATTTCAAATAGAAAACATGCTTTTTTTAAAATAAATTATTCACTAATAAGAACCCAGTATCATAAATCAAAGCAATAATCAAGTATTGTACATTTTTAATACTGTACATATATTATATATAGTTTTCTCATATTTTAGGTATTTATTTCTAGATTGAAAATCATTAGATTGTTTCCTTGATAAATTGAAACCTTAAAAGCCAATATGCCTGTGAAAGCAATTTGCATTACTTTAATTAAAAAGATACAGGTGAATACAACATATGTACAGAACTGTGGAAATCAATCTATAAACTACATACATTAAACCAAACTGTCCCTGCATATTTAAGTACAGATCTATTTTGGCAATGTGGAGGTATATCTTTTATCCTGTTGCAAGTCCTAACATGTAAGTAGGAAGCTTCAAATATTTGCATCCTTAATGAAAGTAGCAAATGTTAATTGAAGAGCAACTGGATTTTTAAAAAATTGCATTACAACAAACAAGTAGTACAGTAAAGTTAGTAAGTATTTTTAATAGCATTCACATTTTTTTAAAAAGTCTCTGAAACGGACCTGTACATCACTTTTATTGACAGAACATAAATATAAGAAAAAGATCCCTAAAAAGGCCAGAATTCTTTCCCAAACATAAAGTGCCAAGATGTGTATGGTAGTAAGAACTTTCTTTTTCTTTTTTTTTTTTCCTTGATTGAGCCAAGAAAGGTCAACACAAAGGTTAACCACAATTTCAACTGAAATCTTTTAAAAATGCCATGTGTTCTTGAACTTCAGCATTCAGATCTTTTAGAAGATTCAGGTTGCTCTTCTAAATTCACTTGCAGTTCATTTTGACATTCTGGTGTCTCACCTTTGACAGCTAAATGAATAACTTTTAGCCACTTCTGCTTCAGTTCCTCATTGTCTGCAGCAAAGCTGTGCACAGACTTGGACTGGGTCAGTTTGAAGCTGTGGGGGAGGTCAGCACTTTTTGGAGCATCATCCACTGTGTAGCCCAGAAGAGGAATTGTAGCCAGAGCTTTAACATCCTAAGAAGAAGAAATTCTTTATTAAGAACAAACTAATATACCCATTGCTTCTCATCTACTGTACAGTTTGGTGAAAACACTTGGATCTTTCCTCCATTCCCAAGCTATTTGCTGTGTCTTCATCAAATACCAGTGACAGTAATTAATAAATCTTTTCCGTTTCCCCTGTACATACCTGTGGAGCACCATACATGTAGAGCACAAGAGCCTCATGTTTGGGTATGACACACCATGCTTTCTGCCAGGGCTTGGACTTCTCCATATACTGAAGAAAGCTACATATGACACTATTTCCAGAGACTTCTGCAGATTCAATCTAGGAGATAGTAGAAAAAATAAAAAGGAAAATAAACTTTCCTTCAATAAATACCAAAAACAGAAAGAACAGAAACCAGGAAATTTATCACCATTCATATCAACTCTTGGATAGTACCTGCTAAAGAGCTTCAGAAAATACCAAAGAAAGATCATGGAGGACTGGATTTATGAAGAATACATATATATATTAAACACATACAATCACAACACATATTCCCTTAGCAAGTGTAATCTGTTCCTGTTTTCATCAGTAATTTTGGATTATAGACTTCTATATCACTCCAATTTTCATTTTTTCACCACAGTCAGCCTTCCTCTGTATCTGAGCATCCACAACAATGTTTGATTTCCAAAATAACACTGTTAGGCACTGAAGTACTTACTATCCAACATGACAACTTATCTGCTTCGGCAGTCAAAATATTACGACAGAATCAATTTCAAACATTTCTAAGAATAACATAAACATTCAAGCACTAATCCTAGAGAAAAGATTAGATTAATTGCTTCAAATCCATAGCCAGGGTAAAATGCTACTCAAGCTGAATAGTGAACCTGAGACGATAAGAAAGAACACGAAGTAATTATGTGGTAAAATTTCCACTGACCTTGACTTTTCAGATGCCAAAAGCTGAGGGCAACCTGACAACGTAAAGGTGCATTTTATACACTGATCAAAACAGTTATCTTACTATTCTGAAGGAAGAGCAAATTTCTCCTCCATTCTCCTTGTTTCTATCCCCAGTTCTTTCAGTCTGGGTATATATTTTCAAATATCAAGAGGTAGGAGTAGGTTTTGTTGCTCTGAAAGCTTAAGTGCAGAAGAAAACTGAAAATTTGTAAGGGAAGGTTAAATTTTGTCACAGTAGCTGATGTAACTGAAATAAGCAAACAAGTTCTAAGCTTTATAAAATTTAAAAGTGTAAAGTTGCAAGAAACAAAGCAGTTTTGCAAGTTGAGTGTTGGAAACCAAAATCTATGGAATGGGATGAAATTGATCCACATACTTTTTATTTCTCAAAGAGAAAATAAACTCTGCAGGAATGCTACCCTTTTTCACCTACTGATGAACCAAAATGATTGCAGCTATACAAATATAGTATTTTTGAATACATACCTCCAAGATGCCCTTCCTCTTCTTTTCTTCACTGTCTGTACAACCAATTATTACATGATAGCAATCCTTACAGACTTTGTTCAATTTATTGCCATCATATTCGAGATGTGCTTTGTAATCAGAACATTTCCAGCAAACCACCTTAGGAAAAAAATACATACATATAAGATCTAAATATTTATAGAAGTTTGTTAAATATAAATAATTAGTATTATGCTATTTTGTAGTATATTTTTTAATTATACAGAACAAGAAAGTTGTCTTTATAATATGTCAACAATAATTTACTTGAAAATAAAGATTTTCCAAATTTATGCCACTACTTCTTAACTAAAAGTGTTTCTTCCTATTTACTTGGTGGAAATTTTGTACTTTGCATAAAATAGAATTGGTTTTTATTATCTCTGTTGTTTAAAGTTAGGTATAGAATCAGAATATAGCACAAGCCATGCCGGCACTTTCTTTATATGCCAACCTGGAAAGGTACATTTACCAAATGGTTTTCTATGTAACCAGAATGAGGTTATGAGAATGAATAAAATCTACAACTGAGATGACCTTTTAATGATAGAAGTCTGATAAAATCAGAAATGGCTATTTGTTTAACTTGCTAAGAAATATATATGTTTAAATGTGTATATATACCTGTACACATAAAATTTATAATTTTAAAATCCAATCATAAATACATAGAATAAATAAGCCAATGTCCACTGACAAAATTTTTCTTTTCAGTATATATGTAAATCAAATGCAAGGGAGACATCAGAGTTGTTTAATTAGAAATGTTTTTCCACAGAATTCTTCATTCACGTGAAAAAAGATGCCCTGAATAAAAAACATGACTGTAGTTATTTCAAGAAAGAAAGGTAGATAAATGGGCTTGAACGAGTAAGGCATCTGAACAAAATTTTACTGTTTTGCAGTACTAATCTAGATCATTACCTTCAGCTTGTACCTCTAGACAATACTAGTTAAGTATTCCCAATTAGTCACTTCTGGAAAGCCACCACTGCTAGCCCAAATTAACTCCCATGAAAAAAATCTTTTGAAATTAAAGCACAAGGAGATGTGATAGAACTGTAATACAGGGAAGCAGTTAGGAGTCTAAACAAAAGGGAAATAAAAATGGAGGGTGTGGTTTTAACATTAACAGAATTTTAAGACAGAAAGGTCTGGGGGAAAAGCCCCCTATGACATCTGTAAAGTCAGTAATTAAGAGCTTCTGAAAAAGACTCTAGTGTCCTGCAAAGCACAAAAGCAGCATTATGAATGCAACAAGCCCTCATACCACTTAAAAACATTAGAAAGGAATCAGACAAGACACCCTGTACCACAAACAGTAAACCTAAGCTTGTACTACCATCTGGTGGAGACAGGCAGAGATGCTGGGTGCCAAGAGGAGAAAGCACAGTATGTTTGCTCTTCTGTTAACTTCTGACAGCTCACAAGTCATACTATCACTGTTTGATGGTTGCTTTCAAGCTGGATATATTACTGTAGCATCCCACACAGAAAGCAGCAGCAATACTCTCTCCCCACCCTCACATTCCCTCCTTCCCTGATGCTTTGCACATGTTCACACAGTTACACACTGAGCCCAGCTGGGAGCAGCTCCAAGTTAACCTAAGGATAAACTGCAGGGTTTTATGGTATTTTGGTGGAGCCAGCCAGTGCTGTCTTAAATAATGCTGTATTATGCCATCTTAATATGGTCTTGAAACTCTTCATATTAGTAGAGGTCTCTCAAAACTAACAATACTGTGCAGGACCTTGGGACATTATACACAAATGTACGCTGCTCCTTAATGACTTCCAAATTCACCATGCCAGGCAAAGCAGGCAGAGGGTCCTTGGTGGCAAGCAGAGCTGCTTCTTTCAGCTACAGGTGCAGCAGCACACTCCACAGCACTGGAACAGGCTGCCCAGGGAAGCCATGGGCCCCCACCCCATCCCTGGATGTGTTCAAGGCCAGGGTGGATGTCACTGAGCAGCTCGGCCTGGTGGAAGCCGTCCCTGCCCACAACAGTGGGGTTGGGATGTTTAAAGTCCCTTCCCACCCAAGCCATTCTATGATTCTAGGATGACAAGGAGCCATGAGAAGTCAAAAGCAGGTGCTTGGAGACCCTCCCAGGCACTGGGGTTTGCACTTACATGTCCACATGCTCGGCAGTGGTGCCTCCTCCTCGTCAGGGCATTGAAGGGCTCCTTGCATTTCATGCACATGGTGACTTCGTTGTCCCGGATCCACCTCGGCGCTCTCTTCCCAAGCTCAGCATTCTAAGGGGGGGCAGGATGAGGATAAAAGAATTTTAAAAGCTAGTAAAAAGCTGCACAGTACTTGAAAGAGGGAAAATAATTATTCTCTTCCTCTGGAAAGGAAATTACAAAACATAGCTCAAGATGCATTTTGAGATCTATAAAAAAATAACAAAGAACCCAGTCAAAAATCATGATGCATCACTGAAAGGGTGCTCTGTTATGTGTTTAAAGAAAGAAAGAGGCTTGTTTACAAGATTTGGCATTATGAACAAAAACAATTACCAACAAGATGACTGCTTTGTGATTACTCTGCTACAAGAATGATGAGCTTGAAAACAAAGTTTCTGCCAAACTGTTTCCACTTACTGAAGAACACAATGGGTATAAAGAAGGTTACAAAGGAAAAACAGCAGCTTACAGAGACTTCAACAGGCATGTCTTCATATTCTTTAGCAATCGCATTTCTGAAAGTTTCATTCCTCTGCTGAAAAGCTTCAATAGTACTCTGAAGTGCCTAAGAAAACAGTGGAGAAATTCCTCAGACATGGTAAAATTTAAAACAGACTCTGCATTCTGACCAGCTAGCATTCTGACCAGTTACTGATAAGCAGAGGGAAGGTAGAGACAGAAAACATGAGTATTACTTTACTGATTGCTTTATTGACAAAGTGTTTAGAAAATAAAGAATGTAGATGAATTTACCTTTATCCATTCTTCTTTATCCTGTTCAGAACTAAAAGAAATATTTGACACATTAGTTTGAGACTACTTCAGAAAATATTATCCTACTATCAACAACTTCTTGCAAAAGCCAAGTAACTCTGCAGTAATTCTCAAGAATTTAAACAATGCTAATAGTTAACTTAAAAAAAAAAAAACAGAAGACAAAAGCTAGAAACATGAGAATTAACACTTCAGTGTATGTGGCTCTCCTCCTTGGAAAATGTGTTGGGGAAAAAACCCTGCTGCACCATGTAATAACAGTCATACAAAATTTAATTTTTCTAGGGATTGCTCTGAAGGATGCAAAAGAGAACCTTTACAACACCTCAATTAAAACAGCTCCCCATGTGTTGCTTTGCAGTATTAGCAGAACTCTTAAGCAAGCAGAATCCTGAGCAGCTGTTTGCCCTTCCCACCTACCATCTGCACATGAGGAAGAAGAAACCTGTTTAAGCAGACAAAATCATTCTTCCTACCAAGGAAGCTCAGCTTTTGATTTTTACAGTAAGCATGTAGGAAAAATGATTTTGATTAATTACTATTAAGCATAGACCTGACCAGCAACCTTCCAAAGAAATAATCTACCAGCTGTTAAAAAACAGCAATTGAAAATGTACTCCAATAGTAGCTTGAAAAATAAATATAAGCCTAATAATAAAGAATACACCAAGAGCAAACTAAAAATTATTACAGTGTTAATACAAGCTCATTAATTAAGGACATTAAGGCACAGGGTACATACACTACTCATACATTAAAAAAGATTTTTCTAATATAAGAATAAGAGCTGAGTGGCACTTATGACTTCACAGTTTTGTACAAACTTAATGTATTCTAACAGTGATCACAAAGCAAAGGACAAAAATCTGTGCTTCCCTCACCTAAAATAAACTAATGCAGTGAACTTTCTCCTACTGGTAATGTAGGAAAGCTAACAAAATAAACTTACTTTGTTGTATCAATTTTCTTCCAATTGAAACATGCTTCAGAAATGGTATAGCAAGATGCCACCTTTCACCATTGAAATAGTGAAATGTGACGTAACAATTTACAAAATACTTAGCAAGGTATGACACAGTCATTTACAGTAGATATGACTGACATCCAGAAAACATGTCCCAGAAATCTTGCATATCTTAGTGGAAAGGAGTTTTTTGTATCATTTTTCAAAGTGTATATTTACTTTGAAATTGAATTAAAGTGTAGGTAAATATCTATATGCTGTTATGTTTGCACATTCTCTGCTATAACTCTCATTAAATATAACAGGTTTTCCATAAAGGAAAGTAGCTTGCAAGCTCATTGGCTAGCAAGCTGTGGTTTGTCCCCAAATAGATGGTGCCAACACAGAACTGTACCCACCATGGATATTTTCCTGCTTATTTAATCCTCACCTCTCTGCAAGGAAATCCTGACTGCTAAGAATAGGATTTTTAAGCAGGTCCAAAAGGAGAGGAGGAGCATCTCGTTTTATTTGAGTCTAGACAGGGACAATTTTGTCTAGGCCATGCAAAAAGGTAAGGGGGAGGTAACTCAGCAAAAGGAGGATACAAGGACTAATAAATTGGAAAGCAGAATAGGTGCCAGTCTGAAGAGCGCACCTGAAGGAAAAGGACCCAAGAACTAAAAGGAGAGCTTGCCTTCCAGGAGGAGGTTGATACTTAGGACTGGAAGAACACCAGTAGATGGGAAATGGGCCTGAGGAACAGAAGAGAGCAGAGGCCCACCTACTGCTGCAGAAAATGTTCTATGGAGATAAACCCAGTGGGAGGGAGAGCTTTGTTTGTAGGACCTGCCCTGAGGTGAAGAGACTCCTTGGTACCAAGGCAGCTCATATTCCAGAGTGATTAACACACCCAGTGTCCTAAAACACTTCACTCAGACAGGCTGCCTTGGCACTGCTCTTGAATTCCCAGCCAGCCCATTCACAGCTATCTTGGGCATTTCTGCAAAGTCAGTCAATGTGCTACACATCCTAGATGCATCTTCTGCTCAGAGGGAATCGTGGACTAAAAATTCTTTTTTTTTTTTTTTTTTGGCAGCCTAGGCTATTTTCAAAACACCAATATTAAGATGAAATCCACTTCATCATTCTTCAGATCTGTTAATCCACTCTTCTGTGTGCATATGTTTGATCTCTAGAAACTGGAAAAAAAAGACTGCTTACCTGGCCTGCAACTCCAGCGTCCGCTCTTTCCCAGACACTTGGAAAGTGTGTGGATATTCTTCATTATGAGTTTCTATAATCTTCATGCCATCTATGCCAACTCTGGTTCGAACCGAGAACTTGGATCCTACCAGGCTGAATTTGGGGACGCAGTAGAGCAACATATTGTTAAACTGGGGGGAAAAATAAACAGGTGGTTTTGCACTCAGAAAAACACAGATAAAGCAATAGTTTGTCCACTGAGAGCTGGACAGTATCACAAAGCTAGACTTGGTAGGTGAGAAAGCAGGTTCTTTCCTCATCAGCTGAACCATGAGAAGACCAAAGCTCTAATGTAAGACAACTTCTCTTTCTTATTTCTTTAGGAATAGGATTCAAGGACAGCTTCAGTGAATGTAAGAATAATTGCTCTGCATATGCAGCAGTCTTCATAGTGTTTATTATCAAACTATATTCACACCAGATATTCTATTCCAATGTAAAGCTATTCTAACCAAATATCCATTTTTATGCCACAATTCTGTAAAACCTACTGTAAACTGTAGAACAAGGACTATTTCCTTCAGAGTATACATTTATATTTATCCTGTACCAAAATAATTTTGTTTTGTATGAGTTGTGACTTATGTTATTTGAAGACATTATTTATCTTTTCTCCAAGACAAAAGAGTATTTCCTGAAGTTTTTATTCCCCGAAACCCTCCATATTACAGGGGGTAAAAATAGTACATGAGCAGGACAATGATATATTCCTTTATTAAATTAGAACTTTAAATAATGTTTAAATGTCTAAAGCCCCAGCTTAGAAGCACAGTTATTAAATCAGATATATAGTGTTTAACTTTCTCACTTTTCCTCCCTCTCATTTTTCTCAGAATTAATTATTAAAAATAAAAACTCACTTCAGTTGAATCCTATTTCATAGAAATCCTGACTAGACTATTGCCTAATCTGTATCACAGACACAGCACATTTGAGCTTGTCACCTCTCATATGAAGGGAACATCATATAGGACAGCTAAGTTGAGGTCTTACTATTACATTACTTACTATTACAGTTGAGGTAATAGTTCTATAACTTCTCTATAATGTTCTATAACTGTTCTATAATTTCTCCTTTTGTTTGAAGCACAGATAAAGAGGAGCTTTTCCTCAACATCCTGTCACCACCCTTTATCAACCAGAGGAGGGGCCATGCCAGAGGCCCCTGAGCAAAAATGTATCAGCAGTTTTCAAAGCATAGGAAGCAGCAAACTACACCAAACCTTTTCCAAGGGAGTTGTAAGGGAGCATGGCTGTACTTTTTGAATTCCAGCTGAGAGGATGACCTGCCACCATAAAAAGCTCCTACAGAACCCCAAGGCTGACTTACTGGGACCTCAACACACAATCTATCAGGGCAAAGATCCTAAGCTTTTACATTTCAGTTTAATGAGAATTTGAAAGCTCTCGTACTCAGCAGCCACCACACTCACCAGGAAAAGATACCTCTCCTGAGCAGACGTGTTGCGAGCAGCCAGTTTAAGGATCTGTCCTTCTTTTATCAGCTCATTTGAAGGGTTCACGATGTCCTCCTCTTCTCCCAGCATCTCATATATCTCTAATAACTTCTTTAGATTCTCCTATACAGTGAAAATTCAGTAATAAAACTTTTTAATTGAAAGCACATATCTTTATACAGTTTAAACTGAATGATGGGAGCTGGCATAAATCTGGAGACTTCGCTTCAGAAAACATATTTATACCCAGTATTTGTGGTCTGACTGATTAATTTAGTTGATAAAGCAAGAAATATTTTTAGAAATATTATATCCTTG
Source organism: Aegithalos caudatus (assembly GCA_013389925.1). Classification (NCBI taxonomy): domain Eukaryota; kingdom Metazoa; phylum Chordata; class Aves; order Passeriformes; family Aegithalidae; genus Aegithalos; species Aegithalos caudatus. The sequence continues at coordinate 1,079,807 of WEIU01001708.1, read as the reverse complement.
GTAATTTTTAAAATGCAGTTCTTTATACAGTCTGCATTATTTCTTGCCCAAAACATCTCACATTTCAATTAAGATCCTATCATCCCAGCCCAATCAGGCAGAGAAACTGCTCTTTAAAAACATCCTGCACTCACAGAAACAGATGAAACAAGGTTAAGAGTTCAGTGCAGTATCAATGATTTGAGCCAGGAGAAGAACTAAGTCTGTTCATTTTCCACTTAAGAGAATTTGTGGCAATGACAGATTTTGTCTATCATTTCCAGGACTTGTATAAATACATTAAGTAGGAACAATCACTTTGACCCAAGAAACCAATTCTTGACATTTTAGGGAAGATTTGAAATTCACTGTCCTAGCTTCACCACATATTGAAATATCATATATTGAAAAGTGATCAGGAAAACAAGGTTCATTACCATCTTTCTTATTGCACTATTTGAGTGACTCGCTGCAGTGGATATAATTTCCAGGGATTCTAGACAGAAGAAAAAGGAAGTAAGTTAAACCAAAAAGCTGCACTGTTATTTATTTACGTACTACATAGCGGGGAAAAAGGGGAGTGTGGGGATAATTCTACAAAAATATTTGTTGTTTTTATGTAAATTGCAAAGTAAAATAAATTTCTTCAGTTAGCAATAAAAAACAAGGTAAAGTGGAACCCAAGTAGAAATTATAATATGGGAAGACCAGAAGAGAATTATTACAGATTACTGTAGTACTTCAGCACTTAGAATCACATTTTTCTGTGACAAGAACAGTCATGGTTCTCTCCCTCCTTTTCTCAAAGTAGTTCAGAAAGTCAAACTATATTTTTCTGTTGAAACAGCTCATCTTATAAGTGTTTACTGTAATGGTACTAAAAATGAAATATTTAAAAGAATTATCTGGCAAGTGATTTTGAACACTCCATGCAAATAACTTGAACTGCTTTTGTGTAAATAGAGAGAGGAAGAAATTTAAAAGTGTGCTGTGCTTTTTCCCTGCAGAAGTTTAAAGTAGAATGAGTCTAACTTAAGTTTTTTTACAAATAACAGTCACACATTCCAAATGTGCATAAAGCAAACCANAAAAAAAAAAAAAGCCACCACAAGCCCTGATCATCTGCAAAGCAAACAAATCAAAACCCATGCACTATTCCAAAACCAAATTAAAACTTATGTGCTCCAGGAGAATACTAAAGGCTTTATGGTTTTTACATTAACTTCAATTCAAACTGATTTTTTTTCAAGGAATGCTATGATTCCACTGAAGAAATTCTATCATTCTTTTCATGGGTAATTCTTCACTTGATCTTTCCTGAAAATATCTTTAATTTACAGTATCCTCTTACTAATATCTTATTATAGCTCTTTTAATGGCCTGAAGATATTTACTTTCAGCATCTTTCCAGTCTAGGGAATCCTGAGGCAATTTCCTTAGGTAGTCCTTTAGAAGCATCTCGTAGCGTGGAATGCGTTGGACTGGTTCTAGCATGTGATGTTGCAATGTCAAATTTCCACACACTTTTTCCTTCTAAAAAATTGTAAACATATTTCAATGAAGCAGGCAAAAATGTCATTACGGTACCATAAAATAAAAGTTATGGTTGATGAAACATAAACAATGTATTTTGAAACATGCATGATAGATCTTCTGAAAGAATACAGAACTATTTTAGCAAAGCAGATAAACAGAAAATCTTACAAAATACTTACTGTAAAAACTTACTCTAAGTATTTGACAATCTTACCAAACTCCAGTGTATTTTAAAATAGGTTTTTAATAACAGACAAGAGAAATACTTCTGATTTAATGAGAACAGTTCATGACCACATTTATAAATGATAACTTAAATGGGCTACAAAGGTATATTTTACCCATCTGATGAGGGAATGCTTTCTTTGAATTTCATTTACAATGTCAACTCCCTCAGCAGTGTCCCTCCATCATATCTTAAGATGTATACTCATTCCCATAATTCTAGATGCAATTAGATTATAAAAATTAAAATTACACTAAAACATACACTGTTTTCCTCCCTGGCTTACAACCACAAGATCCCACAGAGCAGTAAAATTTAAGTAGAAATATTTCATCCTATTTCTAAGTGCTCAGACTGCAGCAGGACACACACCTGCCAATTCCCAGAGACACCCACAGGGAGCACCAGAGGGTGTGAAACAAGCCTTTGGAAAAGACTGGCATCCCTGGGCTCCTCAGCTTTCTGTGCTCAGCATTATTGTGAGCAAACACAATATTACTGCATGTAGTGCAGGGATCTAGAATTGCACTCCCTTTTCACTTTATCCTAAAATGGTATTTCCTTCTGGTATTTACAACAAAATGCACTATTTTTTTAGTCTTCAGATATTTCAGCCTTTACAATTTGCTCCACTCTTTTGTAAGAGAAAAATCTGGATTTTTGTGGGTGGGTTATGCACGTATGCAGGAAGGAGAAAGGAAAAACACAGTATGAAGTGGAGAAAAACAACCACCTTAATTCTAAGGAATTTGGTATTTCATTTTCTCTTTAATCCCTTTTTCATCCACAAGCCTATGTATTTTTATATATTACTTGAGGATCTACATTATTCTCCCCATTACCTGAATGTCTTGAATAATGAATTTGAACTGAGGTGACCGTTCAGTCCACGTTTTCACCAATTCCATTGCATTATCGAAATTCTTCACGTACTCGCCATACATCTTGAGGAAAGGAGCCAACTTTTGCAGAATATCTCCAATCCTAGGGGTGGTCATCCTGAAAAGTAAGAGGGTGGAATCTCAGAGCAAACAGGAAAGAAAAAAAAGTCACACAAGGTTATAAAAGGTTTCAGGTGTTTAACAGAGAATCCTTCTGTGTGGGATCGCCTCATATGGAGCTCCAATGTAAGCATTAAATTTGAATTCACATAGAAAGAGTGTTTGTATTCCCCTCTGATGATGTATAGGCACCACAGGTCACGCAGAGAGCCTAAGAAAAGCTAGAAAGTGAAGACTTGAAAGATTTTGCTTACAAAACATTGCCTAGCTTATTTTACCTGCAGTTCCTTAAAACTATGTTATCTTCTTTTGACCATAATTTAACCCTTAAAACATCTAATGTGTGGTTTGGTTTGAGGGCTAAACTTACTCTGTACAGCTTCCACTCTGTGCCTTGTATAAACAGATATATATTAACATCTTTTTAAATTACTATTTATCTAAGGAAACGTATGAAGGAAAGATAATCCCTTGGATTCCAGTCTTTTGTGAGACCTTTCCCACATTTTTCTCAATTCCTGATGGCATCTTCAGATAAAACAGAATAGTAAAGTAACAGATGGAGAGGATAAAAGAAGCTAGACTCCCAAGGCACACAAAAAGTGTGGAGTGGCATACAGGCATCTCCAAGAATTACAATAGGAAGCACATTTCATGTCTCATTTTCATGGACAGACTCAGAAACTCAGTCTCTCAGTATGGATTTCTGAAAGTCTGAAATCACTGCTCTCATAGTGGTCTAAAGTGAAAAAAATCAACTTCAATTACTTCTACAGCCCATTCCAACACACCACTTCTCTGAGAGAAAAGCTGTGCAGAACAGAAAAGTTCTACTTGAACAGTGACTATTTCAGGGCTGTGAAAAGCTGGTCCAGCTCCAGCTGCCTCTGCAGGGCAGAGATTTCCTGTGCAACACCTGGCAGAGGGCTGGGCTGCTGGGGCTGGCAGTGAGGGGACAAGACAGGCTGGGAAGTTTGTCTCTGAAATCATGCAGTGTTCATATGTTATCCCCAAGTATCTGCTGCTGGTTATCCTTGGGAACAGAAGACCCAGGGTATTGTATCTGATTATTTTGTTTGATAGTCTAGTGAAAGGTATCCCTGCCCATGGAAGGGGAGTTGGAATTAGATGATCTTTCAGGCCTGTTCCAAGCCAAACCATTTGATGATTCTATGGCGTGGGATCACTGTTATGCTCTTGTTATGCTCTGTTACACACTTTTCATGGGAAATATATTGCAACAATGCTGTTTCCAGTGTTTTCAAGCCATATGCTGTAAGAGATATTCAGCTCCAGCTGTTGCTCAACTCACTCTGTAGCTACCAGAAAATTTCACTTTCACTTGGTAAGTTTAGATTCACACTGCTTTTTCTTCCAAAAAAGAATTTGCTTTAGATCTGCTTTCCCAGTTACAAAATTATGTATTTTTACTCTAAGTTTTCAATTTAAACCACAACTCAAGGAAAGATTCAGAAATTTTTATCCAGCTTTTTTTTTGCTGGAAGATAAAGAATAATAGAAGCACATAAAGCTACTCATAGAACATACTTAATTTCTTGTGTCTAAGGAGAGGAACTGCTGAGAAGACTGTGTCTGGAAGAAGCTGTTGTGCCAGAAAATTTCAGAGACCAGTGATGGGGAGAGAAAATTACCCCAGATTTTTCTTTCAGCAATGATCAGAAAAAGGTGTCTTCAACTGCAGCCTTTTTTCTAACTCCTCCCCCAAAAGCACGTTCCAAGGCCATTTAAACAGGCTGTCCCAGGTACAGCACAAAGGTTGTTTTCATGCAATGTGGAAAAGATAATATCCTTGTGATGCAATTTATTAGCTCTGCACCAAGAGTCAAAGCTTATCTGCAAAAGCACTTTTCAACCTTTGAAGCTATATAATTATTCACACAATACTAGTGAGCAGTTTAACATTTTGCAAATATGTAAAGCAAGGCAACCCATATTCTGTGCTCCATAAAGGGTCTAGAGCAGAATTTTAAGATTACATTATAAATTTCATTTTAAATTACACAGCAGTGACATAACGTGGTGTGAGCTGCTTCTTAAACATCTAAACCCCACTTCTCATGAACATACAATCTAGTGTAAACCAGGCATTCATATTTCCTGTCAGATTTTTTCAACTTTTGTTAAAAGAAATAGGTAGGTTTTATGTACTCAAGACATTGTGGGGAACTTAAAGTGTAACTTGCTTATATTTCACAATGCTTACATTTTATTTACTTCCTTGCATTATAGACCACAAAGAGGTACCATGTGTTTGTGCATGGTAACTATTCTATTTTAAAGAATCATCATTTAAAGGGGAATCATCTTACAGAGTCAGAAGATGTACAGCTGCCCTCTAAAGCACCACTGTATGGTCTAATATTTTCATACATACCACAAAAAAGCTACTTTTTCTCTCTTTTGGTGTGTTTTTTGACAATAAAGGAGTTATATGAGAGTGTAACTGGAAATTATGTATGGACAAACAAGAGAATTGTTCATAATAAATTCTAGATAACATAGAATATAGGAGCCAAACAAGTGCTGAGGTGAAATAACTGGATGAAACCGTATTTGTAATTTCTTTTCAAATGAGATTATCCTTTTTCCCAAAGAAGGTAGAGTTGGTTTTTTTTTTTTCAGTTACATAGAAGAGATCAAATATGCATGGCTATATTTTAATATGTCCAGAACCACCCACATACACACCAAGGCAGGATAAAGATGCTACATCTGTACATGATTATTACAGAGTATATTTACACCTGATTATTACAGAGTATATTTACACCTGTTCTATCCTTGCTGGCTCCAAACAGAGGTCAAGAAAAGCTGAGGGGAAAATGGCCCTGAAATATATCTGACATGGATTTTAATTTCAAACAGAAAACTAAAAAAAAATAGAAGAAGAAGAATATGTCTCACATTATTACAAAAAGTAACAACAAAGGTTACTGTACTCCAGCATTATTATAAACCACATACATGTTATTGACCTCAACCTTTTATTCTGTGCAATGAATCCACTAGGTAGCACATAATTTGAGTATGAACCCCTAATTTGGCAAGACATTTGATCATGAGTAATCTCACTGGCTTCAATGAGTCCATGTCCTTTATTTGGAGCAAATGATGCAAGCCCTGTGCTGAGTCAGATCCTGAGGAAGAGCAGATGTTTTCTCACTCACAGTGGCTCCTGGACCTGGAGAGCTGAATTTGAAGATACTTTCCCTACCTAATCCTGCAAGAGAGCTTTTACAGACACAGTTTTAGGAGTGTATTAACCAGTGAAGTGCCTCTTACCATTCTTGCATTCTTTTCTCAAGTTCCGGAAGTAAGAATTTACTGTGGAAGGCATTTATTGACGAAATGTTAGAAAATATTTTATTAATCACTTCAGGTGGAAATGAACCTCTGTTGGCTTCCTCAAGGAGTCTGGAATAGAACACCTGCAATACAGAAAAAGAGCCCCAAACCTGTCAGCCTACTATATTTAACCAATGGAAGACCACTAATCCTCCCCCCTCCTGCTACAGCTGAGGCAAGATTAATGTTTCAATAATACAGATCAGAAGTGATAAACTCATTCATTGCCTTTCCCTCACTGGAAGTGAAAAGCTCCTCCTCCCCTTACACCTCACTTTCTTTCTCGTAAGCCAGGAGAGCACTGCAGGCAGGGCTGACATAAGGAGAGCCAAACTGAAGCTGTGCCATTTCGGATCAGCTCCAGACATCCTGTCTGTTTTAACAGCTAGATCATCTCAGCTTTCCCAGTCTTCCAGCAGTAATTTCCACTCTTCTGTTCTTTGCAGTTAGCATGATGTCTAATCACCATTAGCCCCATGGCTCTCCTTGAATGCTGTATCCCCTTATCCTTTTGAAATCAAAGTAGCTGGCAGACTATGAGTGGCCTCCACATACCATTTAAAGTACAGAAGGAACCCAATTCTGAGTGGACTATAGTCTCTTTTAAAATTAAATATATTCTTTCTCCTTCAGTGGGCTTAACATGACTAGATGCAGCTACACAATGTGCATTTGTTAATATAAACATCACCAAAGAAACAGTGCTTTAGGAGAGCTATTGTCCCTATGCCACCCTCTCCCTTGCTTGAACAGACTGCATCTCCCTGGAAAGGGCTTCAGAAGTCTGGGTAGGGACTTGCAAAAGAAGAAAAGAGTCTTAAGACAGAATTTTGATCACCCCAACTGAGACAGCAGAAGTGTCTTAAAAGGAAAAAAGCCATATACTGCCACATATACTCCAAAACATGCCCAGTTTGCTGCATTACCAACAGGACAGTTAGTTACTTTGAAGACCATAAAGATTATGCAACTTTTTAACCAACTTTGGAAATGTAACAGTCCCTTCCCAGTCTTCTGCTTTCCTCTCATTAGCAGCAGTTTGAGCAGCTGTTTGAAACTCATTTTTCAGAATTCTCTCCAGCTAATATTTGGAAAACAGACACAGCAGTAGTGCACTTATGAAGACATCAGAGAAAATAGTTGTACATTACTCATCAGAAAAATCTATGAAGGAAGTAAACTTCTTTTTTATTTTTAAACTTCTCAAAATCATTTTTTTCCTGCAATAATTTTGCTTTCAAAAGTCACCATATATCCATCACAAAGTGGGTCTGTTGTGTAAATCTGCTGTCATGAGGACAATTACTTAGATCCCCAAGCAGCCTGAATTATTGTATCAGTTGAGACGTTTTACTTTTCATCAACACTTTGTACAAAACTGCTGCACTGGACCTGAGAAATTTAAACTGTAGAGTCTGAGAAAAATACCCTGTAGTAAGGCAATGCAAAGCTAGAGGCATCCCAGTAATATGTATATGAATTATGTGGAAAGTAAACAAGACTTATGAAGGAAAATACTGAAGTACAGATTTTTACATTTAAGAAATATCAGATTCTACAAAGTATCAGAGTCCAACCCTTTTTCTGCAGAAACAGTAATTTCTGTTTCTAAATATATAATGGGAAAATAGACTATACACATTTTTGAATGGTCAACTTCTAGGTTCTTTGGGACTAAAGAAAAATTCTGATTGGGTGGTTCAAATTGAAGGATTTAGTAATTTGTCTAATGAGTGGATGATTGCAGCATTCACTGCAATTCACTGGAAGCCAAGACATGGTTATCCATCCTCCTTGTTGACTACCAGAATGATTGCTTATAGTAACCTCTCCACACATAGAACATATTGCATTAAGAGCCACAAAATTCTAATACTTATTAAAAATACAGCATTCTTAAAATAGAAGCAAAGGCAAAGCCACGTGGCAACAGAAAATGACTGACTGGAAAATCAGAAAAATGTGCAAAACATGCCACATCTCATGTAATTTATACCCGCATTCATGCACAGCCATTTGAGTGAATTCAAGGCAACACAATAAAAGCAAAATCGAGAAAAATGTACCCCATCTAGGAGGTCAAGTCGGCTAACGTAGGCCTTTTCTGTTTGCAGAAGTTCATTGGCAATTTTGTGACGTTTCTGCTCGTCTGTCTCCTGAAGGAAAATAAGAGCAGCTCTTAGGATACTGAAGAAAACATAATTTAATAATAAGAAAAAAAATTTGAAAATAATTATGACTACCTTATAGTCCAAAAACTGAAATACAAGTTTAACATTGAGTAATAAACACCGACTTTGAAAAATACATAATTTCCTGCAGTTTAATCAACACATACAAAAGTCAGAGAACACTAAAAACCAGTCAAATTGTGGAGCAAAATTCAAAGCCTAAAAGATTTAGTATTTTCCAGTTTGTATAAGGATCTTTGCCAAAGCACCAACTCCCTACTCAACAGATCAGCTCACATCCTGGTAATTGAGTACCACTGACCTTTCAGAGCTGGAAGAACTGATTTGCAGAGTAAGAGGGAACAGATGGGAACACTCAGTGTTCACCCCCGCCCCATTTCAGAAGTTATTTGAACTGCATGTTCTCTGCACAACAAAGTTACTGAAAAATGTGGTACAAAATGTTTCATGTTCACCAATACATTCATTGCTGAATAATTGTTGACTGCTATTAGAGGACTCCTTCATTAAATCTAAGTAATTTTTGCATTTTAAGGGAAGCTTTCATTTTAAATTCTTTTATTCCACAAAATATATTTCTGCTTCTTCTGCTGAACAGAAACTTGAAACATTCAATCAATTTTCAATATTAAACTAAATCTGCTGGAATATATAATTATAAATTGCTGGGCAAAATTACTCCAAAATAAACAATGAAAAGACAACCTTCTACAGTATCAAAACATTAGGGAAATGCCTCAGGCTTGCAAGTGTTAGGCTCAACAAACTGACACTTCCATTACAAGATTCTTTCTCCAGATCTAGTGATAGTCTGTTCATATCTAACGACATCAGTCTTCCTGAAATAAATGGCAGTATTATCACAGTGCTTATGGGAAACTGGTAATTGCTAGACAAACCATAAAAATTCTTCATAAAAAAAAAATAGACGAGAGTTTGAGAGAGAGGTTTTTGATTTCAAACTGCACACTGCTTCCCACAAGAGTATCATAAATATTTGCAAGTATCTTTACAAAAATTGTGTGAAGAATATCGAATATTAAAGTACAGTCTTATATTTAAGGGAGTTCAGTGCATTTTCCCTCCATTTTGGTATTCAATAAGTATTCAAAACTTCAACGTATTTCAGTTCTAATCTGCAGTGTTCACAGTTGCACTGCTACATGGCAAACCTCCTCCCTAAAAACAGGCTTTCAATAGTGACTTCAAAGCTGTTCATTAAATCTGTTTAAATCAGCATAGCAACCACAGTAACCTACAGAACAGTGTTTTAAGTGCTGTCAAGAGACATTGCAGGGAGCTGGAGGATTAGCTATTACAGCTATAGCTTGCTGCTTAGTGCAGCCATTTACAAAAGATCTCACATGAGGACTTGAGGCACAAAACCATGGAGGTTACTGGATCCTCAGTAATTTTATTTTATTTTTCTTCTCACCTAAAAACCCCTGCTCCCTGAAAGAGTGCTATAGAACCAATCCATAGTTTATATAACATTCCTTGAACTAATTAAGAGAGGCAGAATCATGTATAACAAACACATAAAAAAATCACATAGAACGAGCTGAGCCCAGATTTCCAATCCTCTCAGTATCAACCTTACACATCTTCTTAATTCTTGAGCTTGCATCTCCTTTCTACACCAATTGCATGACCTGACAGAAGGATCTTCTTTGTGGGAGAAAAATGCACATCATGGATGAGTTATATATTAATCACTGCAGCATGTTCTCATCCCAGCATAAGAACACCCACCTACAAGGTTAGTTCAGTGCAAAAATAACAGAAAAATCCACTACTGCTTTTCCTTCAGCACGTCTTCAGGGGGAAGCAGGGGGTGTTGTTGAAGGGAGGGGAAGGTAACTTCAGGGAACGATTATTTCAAGGGACATTTCAAGCTTCTGTGACAATCCATAACACATGGAAACTCAACATATAAAACCAAGCAGAAATGGCCAGTGTGCTATATAGAGAACATCTACATTACACAGGAAGGTGATTTCCTCTGCAGACCAAAACATCAGGAGTGTGAGAGGCCAAGGGTTGCAGGGACTGCAAATCTGAATCTCCATTCCAATGCTTACAGTAAGTGTTTCAGGTGGATCTAATTTTTTAGTACAAAGCTGCTCATCCTTAGAATAATTATATTACTATGGATGCTTAAGAAATTAAAATAAGTAATTTTGAACTCTGAAGTTAGGAAGAGGTGTGAAAAATGCTGGTGAAAGTATGAACTTTCTTATTATCCAAACCAAACAGGAGCCATCTCCTGTCAAGAAAACTGTACCTGCCAGCATGACAGTGATGTATGTATATGATTCACCTTTACTGAGGCATAGCCCTTGCCCTGAGGGCTTTGAAGGAATATATTAAACAACACAGACAGGGTGACAGAAGTAGAGTATGAACAAATACAATTTAAATTACACTGTGCTTGTTTCTTGCACAGCAACCAAGAAAGCAGAAAGATCCTGATATCCCTAAAGAAGTGACTGTTCACAAGAAGATTTATGAATTTATACCGCATTTATATATATCTTATGCTGAAGATACATAGCATTGTTCCCATTACTGTTCCTAAAGAAGACCAAAAAATGTAGAATCAAGAAGCTGGTAGAACCTTTCAATTCTTTCAACAGTAAAACATTTCTTGGCAGAGAATTAAACTTGCGAAACTAAAAAATTTACCCTGGTTAAACTGAAAGATCATCCTACATTTAGAAATCCAGTATCTCCACCAGGTTTTGCATATGAAACATCAAAGCCCCCAGCACTATCATTGAAAGAAGAGATCATACAAGGACTTTAATAGAGATGTTCAGTGGATTCTTCCCCATCTGTGGCATGCAGGCAGTCTATACCCCAATTTCCTACCAGTCTCACAACAAACACTGACACATTTGTCCTCTTGCCTTCAGTTAGCTGTAGCAGCAGATTCCCCACAAGATGCTATTCAGGAAGTTAGTTGATTGATTTCTTCTTGTACTATTCAGCCTCCGCAGTTTAGACAAACCAATTTTTATGACAGGAGGTGTTTCTGCTGCAGAGCAGGAAACTTTTCACTTTTAATTGTCATTTTGCTTGTTATGATTGTGTTTCATTACTTTCAAACTAATTTAGTCAATAAGAGAAATAAAGGATACTCTACTCTGGTTATTTGGGGAAATTGTTTCAGATCACTGCCAAATGTAATAAATTTTGCTCAACTTTTTCCAGAACCTGCAATAATCTGTCTTTAGTCAGATCTACAGAGATAAGGGAGGGGAAAATAATTGTAAGAGCAACACTATTTGAAAACAAGCCTTCTTTTCCAAGTCCAAAAAGTAATTTCTGCACTGGTTTTGCACCAGTCCCCTATTTAATTCATCCCTTTCAGCTGTGGATTTAGGATTTACTTCTACTGTACATGTACACATTTGCAAAGGGAGAGACCACCACTTTCTGCTCTTTCCTGAACCAAGAAACATGGCATGCAAGAGACAAGATACTTTGCATCAGCATCAAAATACATATATCAGACTCATGAAGTTTGACTATGACTCACATGCATCTGCTCCTTTTGCTTTTATTCAATTGTACTTATATTTTTAATCAAAAGGGCAGGAGAGTATTCTTATCCTGTGCAGTGCAACTTCAACTGGACTGCATCCCAGTTTTAATATTCTGTAATGACTAAGTAGGCATTTAGCAAAATCACAGATTGTCTAACGCTCTTACTTCTTACCAGTGTGTGCTTGAACACAGAAACAGCTTAAAGCTCCACCAGAATTCTCCTGTTGCTCATCATCCTTCTCCTATTCCAGACAGCATGGCAGCAGCCACTCAGACCACCACAGGACTGGTTTCCATCTCCAGGTTGCATTAATCCAAACTAAATCAGTGTTTGATTCTGTAAAGGGTGGCAGACATGCTTCTTAACCTCACTAGACTAAAGGGGAAGTCCTTGTTGCACAAGGTATCTCAGGAAGGGCTTCTGCGACCCAGTTCAGTTTTAAAGATTCAGTTCTGCACCAGTGCAAGCTTAAAAGTCATCCTGCATGGGTTTGTCTTGGTTTTGTACCCTTCAAGCACCAGTGAACAACATACATCTAGTGACTGTCACATTACAGCTCACAAGCTGACTCATTGTCAATATAAGACAGATCACACGTGCTGGTCCCAGCAGCTCAAAGACAGATTTTAATGAGATTGCTGCCATTAGCATTTGCCCAGTTCCTTCCTGAACTTTAAAACAGAACTGCTTCCCTTTTCAGTTTTTTCCTGAAAATGCTGCCAGCACCTTACTGCGTGACTTGGATTCAAGCTTAACATCGTTGCCCACTGAGAATTCAACACTTTATAGGCATAAAGAGAGGAAACAGGCATTACCCAACAGGAGATAGCAACATTATGACAGGTGTGGCAGGTCAAAAGTGCCCTGGACTGTAGCCAGGCTTATGCTTACTGGAGAAAAAAAAAAAAATCACTTTCTTATCATTACCTAGGATATTTCATCCAATGTTACATGAGAATTTGAGAGCCACCTTTCTCACTCACAGAATTTACCTCCAGGCATGTGTGTGTGTGACTCCCAGCTAACCAGACTCAAGGGCTGCAGTGAACTGGGGCTGGGACACACCTGGCCAGCAGTGAGGAGCTTGTTCAGCATCAGCTGTTTGGCTCTATGGTGAAGAGGCTGGGAGGGTCTGCCAAGCTCTCCCTGCCAAACAGGGGGTGGCTGGACCAGAACTCCAAAACTTAATCAGAACCAGAACTTAATCAGATTTACTGCTTTGGTACAAGGAGCCAAACTGCATAAGTAAACTTTTATAAGTGATAAATATGCACCATTTTTCAGCAATTAATTTCCCAAGACAGATTTCCTTCCACCCACTTGCTTCACTTAAGCATTTAAAACCTTCCTTACAAGGGAGCTCAAATTCATAATGATATAAGTTCTCCTTGCTGAAAAAGTCACATATTTGGTGTACCCTGAACATTGCATCTATCTGATCATTAGCAGACTTCCACTGCCTTTCCAGCTTTGACTTGCCAACTACATCCAAGTTAGGGATTCACACAACAGTTCTGCCTGAAGCTCTGTCATTACAGTTTACTACACATGGCATTTTATTTCATATACACCACTAACATATCCCTTGTAGGCAGGCACAGCTGAAGCATGGTGCTGAACAGGCACACATATTTGAGTTTCCCTTTTTTTTTAAACCTCAGATAACTAATGGGGAAAGATCCAAGGGGATGAAGAGAAGAGCAAAGGGGGAGAGAATGTGGTAAAAGGCAAGCAAAAAATTTTTTTCTCATCTTTTTTCAGAGGGAAAATAACCAAAATGTTTTCAATTTCTGACCTGCTCCTGGAAGCTTATTTTTGTAAATAAAAACCTAGAGAAAATACAAAAAGTAGCGATATATCAGGAATGAAACTATTTCTCTCTTTACCTTTGTTTCTACAGGCTGATCATGTTTAGTGCTTTCCTCAGCTGGTTCTTCCTTGACATTAGAATTAATTTCTAGAGTTTCATTTTCGGATGGGAGCAGCGTGTCACTGCTCGGAGTCCTGTGGCAGCTGTTGAGCATCTGCTCCTCAGAGGCAGGCACACTCTGCAAGGACTCTCTGCGAGTGCCTTCCCCTTCCCCGTTTACCAAGCTGCTGTCCATGGCATCCTCTGGGGCCGGGGTGGGCACGGCCGAGCCGCGCTCCGGCAATGCCCGCTCCTCGTCCTCCGGCTGGTCCTGTGCCACCACGCCGTTGGCCGTGGGCAGCTGTGCAACCTGAGTTTTGTCAGTGGTACTGTTTCCCTGTTTCTGTAGTGAGTGCTGGGAGGGGAGTTTTGGCTGAGGTGACGGCGTGGACCCATATCTTCCTTGAGATTTAGTAATGTGGAGAACAGAGGAATCTTTCTTCAAATCGTTAGGATTCAGCGAGCTAAAAACAACAGCCAAACAGAACATTGATGAGAGAAGAGTTAAACATGGACTTACAGAAAATCCTGGTATGGGAAATAGGAGAGTTGCACCACATAACCAATTCCCCCCCAAAAAGTCTTTTTTTTCCCTGTGTTAATATTAGGAAGTTCTGAGACCTAAATTGCATTAAAATGGTTACAATCAATCTTCTCTTACTAGAAACCCAGAGCTCTGTCCATTTTGAGCCATTGCATCCCTATGTGTCTTGCATCCCATGTGTATGGGAGATTTAAATTGGATATTAGGAAAAATTTCCCCACTGAAAGGGTCATCAGGCATTGGAACAGGGTGCCCAGGGAAAACTTTGAGCCACCATCCCTGGAGGTATTTAAAATATGTGAAGATGTGGCACTTGAGGATGTGGTTTAGTGGTGGATTTGACAGTGCTGGGTTAATAGTTGGATTCAATGATCTTTTGCAACCTATATTTTTTCATTCTTCTCTCCATGAAACAGTGCAGGAAACCAAGAAACTGATAGATGAAGCAACTTGCCCAAAGTGTCCCAGAAGGTTATTGGCAGAAATGGAGCAAGACTCATGGTTTCCCAAGTCCTAGTCCACTGCTTAAACTAACAAGTAGCACATTCCCTAACAGCTCTTTAATTACTAAAAATTAATCAAACACATGCAAGAACATTTAGCATTCCTTTCCTTAGTTCAAAAAATTACATGAGGACCTTTACATTTTTATCTCATTTCTTCTCCAGTTTCCTTTTGTCCTTTTTTCATGCTGCATCTTTTCTGAAGATCTTTTTCCTCCAAAATTTGTCTCTGCATTAAGCACATTATCTCTTGTTCCTGACTGTCCTCTAACTATTCCTGGTATGGGCTTCCATCTGCTGGAAGGATGAAAACTGCTTACAAACTGCACTTTTACTCCTTATTTCTAGGATACTTTACACAAATGTTGCAAACATATTTTGTACTTTCATGCACACAGATGAAAAATAACACATACTAGCTTTAACTTCTTCTACCATATAACAAAAAAAAACCTCAAATCAATTTTTCTTTAGTTATGTAAAGACTATGATTTTTTTATTAAATAAACGTAATTCCAGGATAAAATTAGTATCCAGTTTTCAATTGCCTGCACAGAGTAAAAAGGTTTAATTAACTTTTTTGCCATGCCTACATGCTTGTGGGCTGTACAGACTAATGAAAATAAGTTATTATAGCTGACAATCACAGTTCATGAACATGCTCCCTAGCCATTTCAAGATCACTAATTAGAAGTGAATTAGAAGTGAAGTTCAGCTTCACAGAAGACACATCTTGTGAGTTGACCTCATTCAAAAAACAGGAATTACCTCCACTGCCAAAGCAGGATAATCCAGAACTCAGCATATGTAAGTTTCTCATAAGCAGAGATCATAGACTCGAGTAGAATTTAGTCATTGGACAGATATTACTGGTGTACCTAATAAATTATGTTGCCCAAAAGCAACTCAGCTTCCCATAGTCCACAAAATGTCCCTACTTGTAAAGATGTAACAACAGGAAAGTTGTCTTTCTTTCTTTCTGTCTGTCTGTTTTTCTGTCTGTCTTTCTGTCTGTCTTTCTTGTTTCCTTTTAATGCATAACATAGAAGAAGTTCTTGCACAATGCAGCAGGCAGGTATAGGAGGAAGAAATGTAGGGCTCAGTGGTGCAGGGCACAATGAACCTGAAGAGTTTTCTTTCAGAAAGGATAAGGGTTTTTTCCTAAGGATACTGCACTGTTTAAAAGATGGGTGATGCTTTGGAGAAGACTGGAAAAAGAAACTGATAGCAGGATTAGAGACTGGTGCTAAAAGAATTCCCAGGACCTCCAGTGCTGCAGTAATCTCTTTTTCCCATCTCTGAGCACCTGTCATGACCAAATGCAATTAAGTCTGCCTAATGACAGAAGCTTCTTGCAGATGAAGCTGTGAAATTATTTATATTCCAATGGACAAATGTACTTTTGCAATGCTCAGCTGCTTCCATACAAAGGATTAAATTTCACCCATCTTGGGGGGAAATCCTTTCAATGAAAGCTGAATTACTCTGGCTCCACAAGGTCATGCATTCATGGACTCTGTTGTACATCACACATTCACTCCCACAGAGGGCATCCCTACAGAACTGCAGTGTCTCAAGGAAACATGAAAAAAACCACATCCAAAACTTGCAATGCTCCACTGTCACTGGACTGCTTCTTGAGCTGTTCCTCCGTCATGGGCTTTCTGGAAAGTTGCTCTCTTTATACAGAGCAGATATATTTGAAACTTCTGTTTCAGAGCTTATAATGCATCTACTTAGAGATGCATCATGTGCATCTAATTAAAGACAACAAGAAACACCATTTTGTGCTCACTGTTGTTCTTTTTTCCCCAAGTTCCAAATGTTTCCCATAAACCACAGAATCAAAGCTCAAGAACACTGAACTTTTTCCACCGAAATCACCAAGTACTACAAAGCAAGACATTTACGGATGTATGCCAATAATTAATCTACAAATAATTTGTAGAGTTCACCTTCTTCATGAATGATTTAAGAAGACAGCATAAAATTAAAACCAGTATTTCAGATTTTTTTATTTGCTCATAAGTGTATTTCTTTTTCTTTTTAAGAACAAAAGTTTTTAATCTTAGCTTCAATATTAAACATTTCAAAATGCTGACATTTTTCAGTTTGTTTTTAAAATGCTATAGGTTTACTTTTTTGTAAAAGGAAAATTAGGACTAATGCCTTATGGTATAGTACAACTGGCTCACATAATTTGAAAACACATTCAGTTTTGCCATCAAGTCCTTTATCAGAGATAGGAGTGAGCCCTACTAAAGTACCAACATTCTTCCTCACAGCTCCAACAATCCCCACACAACAGTCACAAGCCAATTCAAATTCCATTACATACCTGCCTCCCTCAAAACGGTTGATGAGATCTGACACTTTGCTGGACTTTTCCTTTGTGACACTAGAAACAGCAGCAGGCGTCTCTTCCTCCATTCTTGGTTTCTGATTTGTTAAAGCTTTATGCCTAGGGGTTTGGTATGTTGCCTTCTGCAGATGAATTGGCTTTGGAGGCACTGCAAACAACAATAGCAACGAAAATCAATCACTCATATTTCTTTGAGCTGCTAGAATACAGAATCATAGAATGGTTTAGGTTGGAAGGGACCTAAGAGATCACCTTGTTTCCAAACCCCCTGCTATGGGCAGGGACACCTTCTGGAAGACCAGGTTACTCTCACAAATTAGATTTTTGCATAAAGAACTTATTGCAGCAATGAAAAAGTTATACTCTTGGCTTTAATTAAGCTTAAAGATGCTTTACAAATACAGGGACTTCATATGATTCTTCATGCACTGTTTGGTATCAGAGATCTTGTTACATTTCTTGACTAAAAGCTGAACCATATGCTGCTTTAACAAGCTAGAAAATTAGGGAGTTTTTCTGTCTCTGCGTTTGTTTTATAGTGTACTGTAGGAAATGCATATGAGAGGTTTATGATTGCAGATTTTGTAATAAAAAATAATTAAGCACAAAGGAAAGAGCCATACTTTTGGAGCTCAAGAGAGAGTTTTAAACTGCTGCCCCAAAACTCTCATTCTTTTACCTTATCCCTTGCGACCTCAATAATAATCGTCAGTAGATGAAAAGGTATTTGCCTTCAGCTTTAAAATTCCCTTACTCACTGAACCTTTGCCTAATTATACTGCTGAAAACCTTCCCCCTGAAAATATTTTTTTTTATTCTTGCTTGTTCCCCATCCTTACCATAAGTCCTTCTAATTAGATTGTTAATGATCAGCCACTGTTTAATACAGCAGTGACTAGAAGACAAAAGACAAGGTGACACAGAAAGCAACTAAAGTCACAGTACTAAAATCTTTAACTCCACCAGTGAGCAACCATGAAGGGAAGGAGAACTTGAACTGGCTTTAGGAATCACATGCCACACTTGTGGTAGGGAAAAAAGCTCTGGTTCAGGATACACAATAGATGGATGTGGAAAAGCCATGTTCCTTGCATTGCTGATGTCAGAATATCTTCCTAGCTTATCCTGGGAAACCCATGCACCACAGGAATGATCTTAAATCCCATCAACCAGCATTTGAAAGGGACGTTGAAAAAATTCTTGCAAATATACTGTTATCATAGATGGTGATAAACTTGAAGAAACACTCGATTAAGGACAATTTTTTATTTCTTCCCTTCAGTAAATTTATAGGTAATACAGGAGGTAATATTTGTCTGTGTTTCCAACAACCTAATTGCAGTTAAGTGGAATCGCAGTGATCGCTGCAGTCTGAAAAGTACCATGAGAGACTCTGTGCAGAAATGAATTTGCCACAAAAAGCTTTAGACTTCAACTATATCAACTGCAGAGGCTGATAGATGAAATAATCAGAGGGAGAAGGAAGACAATTACTGTAGGTCAGGTGCTTTTACTGTCCATATAATGTGCCCTCAGTTCTCAGAAGCTTTATGTTTATTAACACATGCAAAAGAAGCAAGTTTGGGAAAGGATGCAGTACAGAAAGAGGACTCAGAATGCTGTTCTTTTGAAAGAGTTACTTTGCAACCCTGAAACAAGCAGATTAATAAATTGTGCAACTGCTTCAGTGTCTGCAGTAACTGCAGTCCCTCCTGAGAAGCCCCGTGCAGCTGCTTGGCTGCAGCTGCAATGCAGTGGAATGGCTTTCCCCGTGTTCCCTCTTCCCAGGGAGCTCGGGCAAGGCCTGGCAGAATCAGGCCAGCGAGCATCAGATAATTGTCCAAGCACTGAATAGCTCGCTGTGCTGACAAAGGCCATGGGACAGCTGAAAAAAGGAGACACAAGCAGGCTGGGGAAAAGCAGGGCACATAATTGATCTGCATCCCCTCAGGGAGGAGGTGGACAGCAAAGGGGACATGGAGTGGATCTGCTGACCAGCACCACAGCAATTGGTAGAAACATTTCTTGCTCTTGCAATGGACTCTGGATAGGCTCCCAATCCTGTGAATTCTCTTGTGTAATGGACTCATACATCTCTTCAATTCTTCTGTACATCTCATGAAATGTTAATATCCTCACAAGGATATATTAAATCTACTAAACTTGAGGGAATTAATGCCTACTGATAAAGCAGAAGGAATTAGTTGGTAGGTATTTTTATACTGGGTCCACTGGGACAAAAATCAAATTCTAGGACGTTTTGTGGAAGTGTCACACACTTTTGTAGCTGCTACTGAAAAACCAGAGCTAAGCAGCATTTACATATGGCAAGCAACGAGGAACCTCTTGTCAAACTGGACAATCCCCATATCCTGAAAAACCATGTAATGCCTTGAGACAAGGACCACAAACTAAACAGCCAATTTACTTATGCAAAACATCTTATTCCTTACTCCCTATCAGCACCTAGCAGACACCATTTTCCCTACCAGCTGCTGCTGTAGCTACTCTATGGTTCAGAAATAGTGCAGTGGAAAAAGAATAGTCACAAGATCAATGGAAAGAAAAGAATCAGTAGTGTTAAAAAAAAAAAAAAAAAAAACAACAAACCCACAACCCTCAAACCCTTCCTGTAAGGTCAGCCTTGTTAGCAGAGATTATGGAAAGTAAATTCCATTAATTCTCTCCTCAATGTACTTCTGTAGTGTTTTGTTTTAATCAGATTATTTTTCAATGTGCGCAAAGCAAGGATCTTAAGAAGAAAAAAAACGAGAAAAGACTGGCCTATTGTAGTAACCTGCATAATACAGAGCTCTGTTTGAGTCTATAAATACTCTTCTCCATACTGTAAAATTTTGAGCTCATTAGGAGATATGAACTGCTTATTCTGCCCAAAGAAAACCCTTCCATATACTGAGGTAGCTGATACTGTATACCACCAGCCAAAAATCAAGATTTATGCTTCATTGCCTAGTTGTGCATTCAACTTTGCATATATACATAAGGAAATGTCAGCTAATGCTATATAAATGGCTCAAAAGGTACAACCACCTTTGCAGACTCCAAAGCATATCAGCAAAGGTAATTTATCTCTTGTCTTAGAAAGTATAATGTGTTCAATGGTTAAAAATGCTCCTATGCCTTGACTCAATGAAAATGAAGTTAAAAGTTCCTGTGGTAAGCAACTACAGCTCTCCTGGCTGAGTCATCCATCATCACCTCCCTGCATGCTCCATCACCTTCAGGAATATCAAATGAGCACTGCTGAATAGATGCCAAAGATTTATACTCTTAAGAGCAGTGCGAAATAACCAGTAACATAAACTCAGAAGAAAGAGAGAAAAAATCATCTTCTCTTTGAGATGTGCATTTCCACATTTTTAGTTCACACCACAAAAAGAATCTTTCAATAGTGTATCAAGAAAGAAGACCAATAATAATCAGATGTGTTTTGTTCTCTCCTGTGTCTTTTTCACGGAGATAATTTGGGTATTGGCCAGTTTTGTTGATAAAAAGTGACACTGTAGCAGGTTTCTTAAAGGACCACCAAGACTGGAGAAGCCTACCTAGGAACAGCTAGTCAGTTTTAGTTCCATTAACCTTTAACTGTACAAGTTTCATTTGCCAGGGAAGTACAATCTACATCTCCGACCTTCAAGAGGTCACAGCTTTTTTAAGTCCAGGCCGCTGAAAACTTTTAATCACAGACCATATAATAGCTGAGAAAGGAAGACAGGATTCGTGCTACACAGCAGATAGGCAGCTAAAACTGACTGCCAAAGTCTCAATGTTGAATCTGTTCCATCCTTATCACTTCACAGTAGCACAAACCAGGCCATCTTTTGGAGTGGAAATTCACCTCCAACCCAAACAAAAATGCCTCTTCAACCTCAGCAGGAGACTCATAAGTACTCCTAGGCTCTCATTAGAAAAATTTAAATGAGCAACTGATGCACAGTCTTGAACTGACAAGACACTTCACTGCTTTGAAGAAGCGTTGTCATTTCCACATATTTTGCATCCTACTGCTGCCTGGTACAGACAGCATTTTCAGTGCCCAGTATTTAGCAATTTGGCATCATAAAAAAAAAAAATAAAACTGATGCAAGAGGATCAAAGAGCAAGGAACAGAAGGAACTAGAAAAAAAAAGTCAATTTTTATGTGTCACTCTAAATGAATTCTGCTATTGCAGGGTTCAGATCGCTACCCAAATATTTGTAGGTACGAGCAAATTTCAAATTATTTAACAATTTGCTTCCCCTCTTGTGGATCATATTAGTATTGGAACTCGGTAGCGTATTTTGCTATTTCCACTGACTGCCTCCAGTCTGTATTAGTCCACTTTATCAGGGAATGCACTGCATTGGTGCAAAGGCAAAGCACCACATCTCACAGCTGGTACAGACACACAGACTGTGACTGCTTTGCTCAGCAGCCCTGATTCCTTTGCTCAGCTCCCTCATCGGCTCTCAGCCAGTTTCAGACTTTGTTCCAAATTTGTTCCAAAGATTTTCCTGAATCAAACTCTGCTCCAGACAAAAACCCAACACATGAATCGCTAAATTGTTGATGGAAGGAATTACTGGGGAGCAAAAATTGATGGAAGGAATTACTGAAAAACAAAAATCCTGCTATTATTGACAGCGTATCAGACAGGTTTTTTTCTCCTTGAAATGCCAGGGGGAAAAAATGAAAAGAAATAATTTTATATTGGATTGTGTGCAGAAATTTACTCACTTGACCTAGCTACCCTGAGTGAACTGGTTCCAAATACTTAAACTACTTCTGAGAGACCAAGTACAGACAAAAGTACAGGGTTCACTTGAAGTGCAAGATTTTGAACATTTTTCCTCAATATTAAAGCTCTATGTCCCTTAATAAAGCAAAAATTATTGAAAATGGCTGTACCACACTTGTAATACAACCTCAATGTCATGTTTATATCTCTCATTTTAATTATTTTGGTAAGTTAGATAAAGGTCATTTTGCAGTTAGTTCCTCCACAACCAAGTACATTGGCATTACGATTCAGGTCTGTCATCTTGTTTTCTTTCACTATGAAAAGCAACTTAGTACTTGCATGACTAGAACAATCATATGGAAAAATATTTCCTGCTGCTATAAACCAAAAACGTTTCTGTACCTCCACATGAAAGCTCTTTTTAAAAATAGTGGCCACTTTTAAACCAATAAACCAGAGTAGCCTAGTTTGCTTAGAACATTTAGACTCCCAAATCCGTCTCTCATTAATTCTGGTTTCTTTTGCTTCAATTCAATAAAAAGCCAAGCAAAAGATATACTGTAAAATTTCCATCTGATGCACATATTTAATATTGATAAATGAATATGAACAAAGGAGACACAAAATACTGTTTACAACAGTATTATTGAATTTCATCTACACAGCTGCATTTCTTAGACTGCAACACTATTCCTGGCTGTGGCACATTTTGGAGTACACAATATTAACAAACAAAAGGAAACATGACTAGGAAAGAGCAACAACAGCTGTGTGACTTGAACGAATGGGGTCCAATAATACATAACTCCTAATTTATCTAATAGCTAAAATTTTATAATAAGTGTGTTGGTTTGTTTTTGAAAGGCTTAAAATCTTTTTATTGATAGCACATTTCTATTTATCCATTAACGACTTCCAAAATATTTTTCTTAGGAAGAACACATGTTCTATTTACTGTAGAGAATTCATTCCAGAGACCTAGGAAATGCTGCAGAAAGGCTCCTCAGATAAGTAACGTTTACATATGACTGGCAAAAACATCTTAGTTTGGCTAACAATACTGGCAAATGTTCTGTAAAAACAAACTACACAAAAAAAAAAAAAAAAAAAAAAAAAAAAAAAAAAAAAGCTTTATTTTGCT
The DNA here is from genome assembly GCA_013389925.1 of Aegithalos caudatus. NCBI lineage: Eukaryota > Metazoa > Chordata > Aves > Passeriformes > Aegithalidae > Aegithalos > Aegithalos caudatus. The sequence goes on along the minus strand of WEIU01001708.1, from coordinate 1,056,756 downwards.
CTCATTCTCCTGAAGTAAACAAAACTTTCTTGACACCTCAAAAAATTTCCACCTGGTCTTAACTCTAAGACAAACTTAGGACTGATGCAAAATTCTTCAAGATACATTTTCCCATTGAGTGACACAGATATTTTTGAATCCACTACATCGTGACTCTGTGTGATTCTAGTTTCTGTACTTGATTTAGAGGTGCTCTAGCACTGGTTTTGTGTGACCAGGGTTTGGTAGCAAAGGGGACTACAGGAGTGGCTTCTGTGAGAAGCTGCCAGAAGCTTCCTCCATGTCCAACAGAGCCAATACCAGGCCCAGGATGGACACAACACTGGCCAAGGCTGAGCTGACCAGAGGAGGGAGTAACACCTCTGTGCTAATACATTTGAGAAGGGGGAAAAAAGTTATTGTACAGACATGATTGTGCTCAAAGATGAGAGGAGTGACAATATGTGAGAGAAATAACCCTGTAGACACCAAGGTCAGTGCAGAAGGAGAGGCAGGAGGTGCTCCAGGTGCTGGAGCTGGGATTCCCCCACAGCCCGTGGTGAGGCAGCTGTGTCCCTGCAGCCCATGGAGGTCCATGTGGTTGCAGAAATCCACCTGCAGCCCGTGGAGGAGACCCATGATGGACCATGTGGATGCCTGAGAAGTGGATGTGATCCCATGGGAAGCTCACACTGGAGCAGGCTCCTGGCAGAGACCTGCAGACCCAGAGAGAGAAAAGCCCACCCTGGAGCAGGTTTGCTGGCTGTGCTTGTGACCCTGTGGGGGGGACCTATGCTGGAGTAGGCTGTGCCTGAAGGACTGCACTCTCCACTCATCCTGGAGCAGCTCATGAAAAGCTGTAGCACACAGAAGGACACATGCAGGAGAAGCTCATGGGGAACTGTCTCCTGTGGGATGCACTCGACTCAAGTTGGAGCAAGGGAAGGACTCCTTGGCCTGAGCAGTAGCAGAAACAACCTGTGCTGGACTGACCATACCCTGTGCTGGACTGACCATAAACCCCATTCTCATCTCCCCCACCACTGGGGAAAGAATGCAGAGCCTGGGGATGAGGTTGGGGTGGGGGGAAAGATGTTTTTAAGATTTGTTGTACTTACCATTTTCCTGTTCTGATTTTGATTAATAATAAATTCAACACTTATCCCATGACAGTAATCAGTTTGTGATCTCTCCTGTCCTTACCTCAACTCAGGAGCCTTTTGCTATATTTTGTCTCTCCTGTCCATTTGAAGCGGGTACAGATAGAGCAGCTTTGGTGGGTACCTGGCATTCAGCCAGGGTCAGCCCTCTACATCTAGTTTTCTCTAAGTAATTCTCATTTCTGTCTTATCAGCATCATGTCTCAGAATCCAATGTACTGACTAGCATTGTGATGTATGTCTTCTAAACTCACTATTTTTAATTTTTAAAATGATCAAAGTTCCTGTTGCACATCACCTCTCAAAGATATCAGTCCAGATTTGATTTGAATTCAAGATTTCTGGAATGCAGTGACCCTTTGCTGTGATCAGCTACAGCAGAATTAACAATATCACTGAGAAGACCACATAAAAAGATGGTTTGAGTCACTACATAGTGATTTTTTATATGTTTAAAGTATACATAGATATACATACATATAAAGCATGTGTATATAAAGTATATATATGTATATATATACACAGGTTGATCTATTTGGCTTTTAAAAGTGAAGATATTATTTATGGACAGAGACAGAAAGAAGGGAAATCTAATTCTATTCCGTGTACATTACTGTCAGCTTGTCAGCTTTTGGTGCACAAACATGAAGTTCCCATCTTTCCACATACTCTTGCAGGAAGGCTCCTCTCAATCTCTGTTAGAACTCCAAAGACCCTGAATATATTCCCACCACCCCTGGCTTGAAGTCAGACTGTCAAACACTCCAGTTTAAAAATAGTGTCCACACCTCCCAGCTCAAACACAGCAATACTTTTGAAAAATAAGCCCGAAATTACAGAATCATAAGGCATTTACAGAACATTTGTATTTCAGTAGAAAGCTTATGCCCCATGATTTTCTCTCTTTCAAATACAGCTCTCTCAAGGTGCTCTGTTGCTCTCAGAAGTCTGAGAGAACAAATTCCCTGACAAAAATATTTGAGAGTACTTACCTTGTGGCTTTGGACTTGAAGCTGAACGTGGGGACTGTTTGAGTGGCACACTTCCATTTATTCCCTGAGCCGCCTCATTGCGTACATTCTGCTCCACAAGCCTGGCTGTGGCACTCGCTGCACAAGCTCTAGACAGTGTTAAGGGCTTTGGACAGAAGCTGCTGCCTGAAAAATAAAGGCATGCAAAAGTAAGAAATGGGACTGAGTATAGGGTGGAATGACTACAAGAACATTTATTAGACCACTAAAAGTCTCTTCAGAGAATATTAAAATATTTAAGAGCGTCTCATCCTAAGAACACTCTTTGTCTTTCATTGAAATTTGCTATGTTGTTTAAACCTTGAGAAGTTGGATATTAAGAATATACTTCCACCATGACTAGCCTAAGCTCTTCTATCGGAACAAGACAATGCAGCAGACTTCTTTCCTATTTGAATAGCTGCTTGTTCAACAGAACTGTAGAAAACCAGCATTTTTGTTCAGCTATTCTATTTCTGTATTCAAAGTGTGTACAAAATACTATATATTCTGAACATTTATTTCATTACTGATGGGAGGATCCAAAAGTCAGCTAAATTAATTGTGTCTGTTTTGGTAGGATAGGGCCCTAATTTAATTATTAAAAAAAAAAAAAAAAAGGAGCACAGCACAAAGCCAGCTGACTCTTTCTTCGCAGAATGGAATTTATTCTCATTATAGGATCAATATGCTGCTATTGATGAGAAATATAGAAGAAAATATAAAGTAAAACATATTCAAACAATGGAAAACGTAATAAAAGCACTTACTAGAATGTGATTACAGAAGGCAAAACCATGCACTCTAGTTTTGGGGCTTAAAAATGATTGGTTCTCTAAACACAATCAAAATCTTGAAAGAATAATATGAAGGACTTTGAGATGTCACTTAGGTCAATATTCATTAACCTCTGAATCAAAAAAAATCTACAACATTTTTGTGGGAGGAGCACAGAAAAGGAGGAAAGCCCATTTATCATTTATTGCTGTGTTCTCATAATTATTTTCATTTAAAAAAAAAATAGCGTAGAGTTTCTGCACCTCTATTTACTATTGTTGTTTTCTACCTTTTCCATTTGCTTGCCTTTGCTGGATTTTTCTTTGCATGTTTCCATAAAAATCCAAAACCTACTCAACCATTTCAGAAGGTGATCTTCCTATATTTTCTGAACAAGAACTTATCTGCAGAGGTTGGACCCTCTAATCTGATCCACTCCCTCTCTCAGTGCAAAATCCACTCACCCCTAGCTACAGCCAAGCCTGCTCTTACAACAGCAGTGGAAAGGGATGCTACAACTATTGTTTTATGCTGCTTAGTGATTCTTCAGCATTTTCTGGATTCCAACAATACTTTCAAGTATTTATTCTTTATTTGCTGGAAGCCTGTTTTCCCTGTTAAACACTGAGACAGCCTTACACCCAGAGGCTGCCTCTACCAACATGGATTCCTGCAGAGGTCCACGGTGAGATCAACAATCCGTGCTACCAAAGCCCCTGTACTCAGCTGACAATGCATGCACAACACCCACAGCAGCAGTACAGCATCTTTCCCTCTTCCAGTTCATCCAAGTAGCAAGGCATCTCCCAAGAACAAAAAGGTGGCTGTTCCACAGTGATGAGGATAATCCAACAAGGCCTCAATCTACAGGAGTGTCTCAGATGCCTGCAGTCTCAGGCAGAGATCTCTTGACTCTGTTTCCTTTGGTATCAGTCCCATCCACAACAAGTTGTGTTGTACTACAGCAGTAAGAGCCCTGTCCCACATCATTCCTCAAAACCTAACAAGGTACTCTAAGTGCCATATCTGTCTCTCCTGTGGGGGTGGGAGTACTGAAAGCTCCCAGAAAGACCAAGCTGATGATACAGGGGGTTGTACCAGCAAGTTCTCCTTGTCTCCACCCAAAAGTTGACAGGCTGAATTTCTCTTCCCTGCAGAAATTTTCCCATACAAATACTGCTACAAATGTAGCACTCTAATTAGGAAATCCTAAATTCAGAAACAAATTTAAGAAGAGCAGCTCCTGTGGGATCAGTAGGTTGCACAAATTGGGTAGGCAATTGCATACAATCTATAAATCTATATTCAGATCACTTTAAGTTTGCAATGAGTGTCAAAGTGTGAAGCCTTAGACCTTTCTGAAAATTAATTAGCTTTTCGATTTGTCAGCCAAGACGCTGCAAAATCCACAGCTCCCAGAGTGCAGCTCAGTAAGGGGCATTGCTGCGTCAACTGTTGAGGCCAGGGCTAAAAATCTCCATCAAAAATAGTACCTTATTTATTAAAATTATTTCCTAAGAAAATGAGGTTCTGCTGTGGTCAGAATAGGAACTTACTCTGCACACACAGCACTATGGAGGCCCTGATGCCTGTTGGGGGTTATCGCTCACAATCGCAAACACAGAGCTGCTGCTGAGAATAGAGCTGCTCTGTGGTTGGCCACGGTCCCCCCTCCTTGTCACCCTCTGCTCCATCTTCTGCTTCTGGCTACTCCTTCCCCTGGGCCAGCACCAGCCCTTGTTGCATTGCACCGTGAGATGAGCAGCACAAACACGGCAGGTGGAAGCTGGAGTGCGTTTTGGTTTGACCTCACAGCTGCCCCAGCACTGCTGCCTGCACAAGGAAACAGCTGGGAATATGGCTGGAAGAGGACAGGACAACTCCTCTCAGCAGCAGCAGCCCTCCTTACACCTCCCTGATGAGATCATTTCAGCACAACCCCAGTTCCTCAAACAGCTGTTCAGACTTTCATCCTACTTGGTTTACACATGCACACACACAGCCTTAATACAAAGTCCAGCAAAACCAGCAACAGCTGAAAACAAATATTTAATGCAAAAATATTAGTTGGCCTTAAGAATAAATTTTGTTGTCAGCATCATGTGGTCCCCAATAGATTGGCAAATATTAGTTGCACTGACTGGGCAAAAGCCATTTTGTAAAGCTCATCCACTGTAATACAGAACAGTAACACAAGCAACAGAAAAGAGTGCTTCTCTAGAATGGAATTTTTGCAACTGCTTACAGGAAACAAAAGCTCCAAGAGGTGTTCTGATTCAAGGTGTGCTCTAGCTTCACACCAACTCAGCACATGGGGGTGTGGGGAAACAGAGCAACTTGAAATTTGTTATTGTTGTACAAGCCACTAAACAAATACTTTTTCCTCTCTGGGAGCCATAATTGCTTGAGATGGATATACTGCAGACATTTAACCTCTATTTCAAACTAGTGATTTTGTTAATTGTGTCACATCCTCAAGCCACGTAAAACTGGAATGGTAAACGGTAACAAATCGATCCATGGCATATTTCTATACAAAACTGAGTAGTCAAATTATCTGGGCAAAAAGCATCCTTTTCCGTTTCTCTTGGAAATCTGAGCCCTGTCTTCTAGGAAATGAACAATATCACCTTCCGGGTGATGCAGATAATAAAATGGTGGCAGAAGCAAACTCATGGTGAAAATTCCTGTATCTAGTGTATTGTATGCAAGTGTATTGTAATATAATAATACGTTTTGTTATAACAAAAGCCCAAAACATGCAATATTCAGCCCAAATACTTGCTCCACATTCAGCAGCATGCATTTCAGTAGGGCTGCTCAATTCTCTAGGTTTAAGTAAGCAGTAACAGTCTGCCTTTTCAAAATACAATTGTGGCCCTGTAAATACAACATAAAGTCCCATCATATACACAAAAACGCAGACATGCTGCAGAACCCTGCACCTTTTATTGGGCTGAAGTAGAACTCCATCATGATTATTTCTGACCTGGTTAAAGAAACACTTGTACACTTCTGCTACTCCTATCAATTATAAAAACTGAGAAATTTTACCTGAAGTCAGAAATGCCATGCACAACAAAATACTACCAGCGTCTTACTGTGTTGACTGGCACATGATTAATACCTCCCTCTTATGATCAGGAATAATTAAATACACTGAAGAGGAGAGAAAGGTGGGGAAAGATTTAAGAAATGTAAGGGAGAAATAGGTAATAATAACTAATAGAAAAAAGAAATAAACAGTGCAAATTTGATAAGCACTTAATTATTTTGCTTATCACCTGCAAGGAAATGAGAAGCTAGAATGCTTGCAAACATGCTTGCATCTGCAAGTATGTTTGAAGCTAGGTGATGCATTATCTATTTTTTCAGGGAATTTTAATTAGAAATAATTTGAATCCACTAACATTTAGACAACTAATCAACCAGCTTGAAATGCCAGTAAGATTAAAAAATGGTTTATTTATATTAACAAAGATTGCACTAATGTCTTAGTATTTGATAGGTCCTCCATCAGCAATTCCATAAGCCAATCTCAACACTATTAACTCTTCTGGTGTATTTATTTTCATTCTCACTCAGAAGCACACAGTGCTTTTCTACTGCTGTAACACTGCCTAATTTTTACTGCCACTGCGATCCCACCTTTGTTCATACATTCTGAATGAAATGTAAACAAAATCTTTAGGAAAGTATTAGTCTCTTGTGACAAGAGGCAAAATTAAAGGATCAAAATTACTTTTCTTAAATTATTCAGTTATACATGTCCCAAGAGCTCCTACCCCAGTGGCTGTGGTCTTGCTACTCTACTGCTGGAGGTGACATCAGTGCAAAGCTTCACACTTCTACCCAGCCCTGGACAGGAGTGGGGGTTCAGCAAATAGACCCTGCCCAGGCACAGTAACCAAAGCAGACATTCTCCTGAGCAGCTCCAAGGGGTGCTAGGTAACACTGACATTACCAGAAACTACTCCAACCCATCCACTCACCAAACACTGCAGGAGCTGTGGCAGGGACAGAGCAAGAGCGAGCAGCAGCTTCCTGATCACAAGCAAGAAGGCAGTAAGTGGCTCCTCAGTTACATTACATGTTGAGACCTGAGCCAGACATCCAGTACATGAGGTCATAGATTTTGCACTCAGTTGTGTCCAAACCTGCCCTCAAACCTGTCTCAAGTAACCTGCTGCCTCCCCATCACAGATTTATCCTTTCTGTGAGGGGAACTGACATGCTCCTAAGAGGCTTATACTGCTGAAGCATACCCAATGTCAATAACAACTGGACTAATGTCAAATTATCTGAGCATTAGGAGTGTGAAAGAGGAGAGTACGAAGTCTGGAAGTTAACATTTCTCGCATTTAAAAAAATCGTCCTTCCCCCAATTTCTATTAAAAGCTATCATTCCAAGTTAACTACACAAGGGTTATTCTTTGATACATCCTCACCTCTCCCACTGCAGTAGTGATAGAATTGTGAATGTTTTCAGCTGCAGAATAGTACAGAAACTCCATAGTGATATTCTGTTCTATGCAGATGAGCTATAAAGGTTAAACATCAGGCCAGCCTTTACTGTGGCGAGCCACTGCTGAAATACTGTAAATAGCTGATAACCAAACACTGCAATAAGAAAAAAACAGCTTTTGCTGAAGTCAGGAGGGCTGTCTCACCAAATAAATTAGTTTTCTCTCTGCAAGAAGGTGCTGGCCAGAAAAATAAATAGCAAATAACAGACGGTTTAGAATTCTTTGAAAAATGGAATCTTGGCAAGGTATAGGGGACAGATCAGGTTCTATTAAAGGATTAGTTCAGATATGTATGCTGACAAAATGCAAAAATGTAGGGTTTTTTTCTTGCAGAGCTATTCCCCAGACACAGACAAAAATATTCTAAGTTCAACAGAAGAAGGTAGAGCATTTTCTGGGAGAGAAAAAGATGTAAACCATATAAAACTATTACTTCTCACAACATACAAACATTAGTAGAACTACCAAACCAATATTACCTGCCTTTACATAGCATTTTCTGCATGGAGTAAATAAATCTGCAAGCAAATATGGTAGATATAATTTATAGATTGCAAAAAGTATATAAATATTGCTTTTTTAGTTCAATGACCTCTGTGAATGCACTCACAACATGGGATGGTGAAGTTAAACAGGAAACATTACTGAATTTCAAACTGTCAGACAAACACTTGCTACATTATACTTGCCAAGAACCAGAAAATATTTAACTTCTTGGTAGATATTGTACCTTACTTAGTAACAGAGAGCAAAGGTTTCCAGATTGTGGTATGCACAACAGTGTGTGAACCACTAGCACCAAACAGAGCAGCACTACAGAAGGAAAACTGAAAGAAACTTCAGCAAGTTTAACTGTGCACAATACCCAAATTATTCTAAGACGAAAAACTACTTTTGAAATAGTTTCATTTTTAATAAACTGAGATGGGTTATGCAGAGCATCAGTGACAGAACCCAATACCAAATGTTCCCATATTTGCTTGGTCTAAGATGAGACATTACTGCATTGGTCTGATTTCCAGGTATTTAGGAGACTTGAGCATTCCATGCTTCTTTTCCCATGTTTTGCCAAGCATTACAGTTGTTTTGGTTGGAAGAAATCACACATCTTTCTGATGGTTACTTTCATTTCCAGAAATAGAGCATTCAGTAATTTCTACTAAAAAGATGGAGTTGCTATGGATGCCACCACTTTTAAGCAGGATACATATTTAAGGCAACAAATTCAAGATCATAAAGTCCAAGCTTTAGCAGGAACCACCAAAATATTAACTAAATAAGATTTATCAGTAACCCCTGATCTCAGTCTCAGGGAATCATTCAAATCATGCAAAGCAGGGAACTGAATGGTGAATTCCACAGTCACTACAAATGTCCTGCCAATGCTGGCTACAGGAGGCACAGGAGGCAGACTCAGTGTGCTTCCCTCTGTTGTCCTGTCTGGCTGTGATCTTTGTTCTTTTGGCTCTGAGAGTCGTTTCCTTGCAGGCAAACCTGCGCATCTGCTGTGACTCTTATTGAAATGAGTCAACACTTAATGGGATTATCTTTCAACATTTGTTTCAACTTCAGATTAGCACAATAATATAACATGCACTGCTGATGCTGTTCAAATAAAACAAAAAGCACTGTACAAAACTTCAAATGATTGTAGTTTGAAGGCAGAAGCTTATGACTTAGGTCCTCTGCCAAAGCACACCATTTCTTCACTAAGGCTTTTCTTACTCACCTACACTTGTACACACTGTGACAATGGCTTTGCTGATGGTGGAATAGTTCATCAGCTATTTAATGGAGGTTTCTTAAATACACAGAGAAAATAAATGTTCAAACCACATCTCCAGAAAGACACGACTGCATGACTGAAGGGAGAGCTCTAAGTGCAAGGAGTTCTATTTACAGGAATAAAGTACTCCTCTTCCACATACTTAATTCCTGTATTACATATGCTCCCTCTCAAAGCCTTGTTTTCACTTTAGTCTTCAGACTTTGTGCTTGATAATACATGTTCAGAGAGAAAATATGCAATAGTATTCCTTTACTTGAAGAGACTTTTCATGGCCTGTGTTTCTTGAAATAATGTTCAAATCTTTCAGCAGATCTGGATGATATTTTTTTCTTTGCTTTTATTATAACTACAAGCGAATACAGTTCCTGAGCCTACAGCCAAGTACCATGAACTTCATGTAGCTAAAAACTACAGGATCCAAAACAAGAAACACCAAGAAAGAAAATGAGTACAATGAGAAGCATTAGCTCCATCACTCCAGGAATAGGCTGGGCAAATTGACCCTGAATCCCAAGTCAACTGCCCTGATGTTTCTGTCTCCTTTCTGCACCAGGTAACTTCAGGTAATTCTTCCCTCCTTGTCAGCACCGCCCTTTGCAAATGCCACAACTCAGGATGGCAACTTTCAGCTCAAGAGTGCACGACTCTCACAGGACTGCATTTCACAAAGCTGCAGCAGTATCCTGACTTCATCTGTCAACCTCTTCCTCCATCATGGTAATGGGAGCACTGGAGAGTTCTGTACCTGGGGGACACCTCCTCCCCTCCCTATCCCATGGTCTCTTTACAGCTTCCTTCATGTTTGATGAAGGAAGGGCTTGAGCAAGTTTTGTGTGGCTTTGTTGTGTTCCTACTGCATTAACAGTCATTTTGATTACGAACCCTACCACAAGAAAAGATTGACAGGATACACCTCCTCTGCATTTTCCCAAAACTATTTTTTCATTTTAGTTTTCTCCACAGAGCTGCATGAGGTGAGCAATGTCCCCCTAACTATTATTTTATGCAATAATGAAAACTTTCACTAGGTTTTTAATTATCACCAGCATGTTCTGCACAGATGGCAATTATCATTTACTAAGTGCCCCAAGGTCCTATTTACTAAACAAGACACCCCATTTGTAAAAAACAGATTTACTGATCACAGAAGAATCACTTGTCTGGGCAAAGGTTGTTGCACTGAGCCTGGTGCTTCTTTCACTTCATTTGTCATGTTAAGATGATTTATTTTCTTCTTTTTTTATCATATATCAGATAAATATGACACCGTGTTGGGCAGCCCAATTTAATTTCAAATTAAGGAAAGCACCAGCAATACTGGGGTCAACTGAAGGAAAAATGCAGCTATCTCAGACAAATCACTGGAATAATCCAAGAGGACTCATTAGCATATCGTTACCAGGCAAGTGCAGGGATTACTCAGACAATGAGAGAAAGACCTCCCCTTCTATAATTCATAAGCCATTATAAAATAACAGTGTGCTTAGAGAAATTTGAGCTAACTAAATTTCATCATTTTGCTCAGTATTCTTTGATTCTGAACTTCTCTAACAAGTCACTGACACATCAGTGTTGTTCTCTGCCCAGTTATCTGTGCAGTTATTTCATCTCAACTCAGAGCTGTTTTGGAAACTATCCATATGCTTTGAGACATGAAATCAGCTATTTCTGTAGATAAAAGGACTAAAAGAAAGCATTTTTAGAAACAGGATGCTAAACAACCCAAAGCAAAAAGCCCCCACAGACCCAAAGGGGAAAAGAAATAAAGTATCTAATTACAGAAGATTGAAACTGTAACTGATTTATCATTTCTGAAGATCTGAGCAGAAGTTGTAAAATACATGAACATTCAAGTAATTTAAATAAATAAACACATAATATAGTATATCCAAAATGCAGAAGAACCAACGATCCAGAAAGAAGTCGATTACTCAACACAAGTCAATAAAATTATCACTGATAGATGGAAACTGTTCCCCTGATCCAGCTGCTGAGGCAGTCCATGTGTCCTGCCAGCATCTGACAACCCAGAGCCCATCCAGCAGCCAGCTGTCACGGACACAAGTTGTTCCACCCACCCCCTCCCTCCTCCTGGCTGCCCGCTCCCACCACTTTCTGTGCACCAGCGTTGGCACCCATCGAGCCTTAGGATGTGGGAAAGTTAAGCCATCAGAAATCTCACCCCACCAAAAAAAATAAAGCAGCCAGTTCCATGCATTCATTCACCTTAGATGTACTGGAGCCTGGGCAAAGATAAAAATTTATTGATAGGGAAAGAAAGACAAGATTCCCTTTCCAGAAGCAAGTAGCCACTAGGTAATGTTGATTTTATTTAATCATATCTCAGTGGGGTTGGAGAAAACAGTAGGGACAGAAAGGGAAAAAAATAATAAAAACAAACATTATCTAAAAACGGATGGCTTGAAATATGCCCTAATTATAGAACAGGCGGCAGGGTATCAACTGCACAATAGCCTTACAACAGGCTACCAGGCACTGCATCCTGTTACATGAAAGGTTACTAGTAAATGCAAACTCGTGAACTTTACGATAAAGGGGAAGGCGGGGATGGAGAGAAGCCCTCGGGCCCCTCGGGGGCGGCCCCAGCGGTGCAGCTGTGCGGCCCCAGGGCTGCTCCACGGCCGCTGCCTTCCTCCCCCAGGCTCCCCAGGCACGGCCGCCTCCCTGCCAAGTCATTAACAACCAGCAGCTACCAAACACTGCGAAACAAGCGGCTCCCTGGGAATGCTCGCGGCACCAAAACAGAAATATAAAGAACCCGAAGCTGGACACTTCACAAGAATTCAAGTGCTTCCTGCTTTTGACCTGGTTGAGGGAAAAAAAGTGAAGAATAGCCACAAAAAGCCTCGTTTAAGTGCATTTAAAGCCTTCCTGTGAAATCATTCAGGAAGGACCTTCCTTGTCCAGACTCTTTAAAGCCTACCACAATTGTGCCAGATTTTACATTGCCTCTTTTCCGTAAGGAACAAGAAACCAATCACCATTTCACATTACCCCACTGGTTCATAGTCATCCTTATGTAAGGAAGCCAAATACAGGTTGCCTGAAATCCAAAAGGGGAAAAAAAAATCCCTTAGCCCTTAATTGCCAGAGATGACCACTCTGTACCGTCCACAGAATTCACTCCAGGTTAACAGACCTGCACAGGAATGCATTTGCCTCCTGAACCTTCTACAGATTGAAACAGCTTTACACTTCATGCTCTGAACAGGCTGAGAGATTAAAATTCAGAAGTATTCTATTGTTTAGTTCTCTCTCTTCTCTTTTCTAGACCTCCATTTAAAAACTACTGTTTCTTTAAAAAATAAGAAAACCAGCAACTGTATGATGAATTCTGAATGTCATTTCTTAAAACTTATGAAGCTGGAGAATTCAAATATCTTGTTTCTATGTAAATTTGAAAAATTTTTATACTGTTCCAAAAAGCTTAATATTCTTATGAATATTTATCATTGAGTGTGCAAATGGATAAGAAATGCTATTTTTAAAAAGTAATGTAATGTAAAAATACATTAAACCCAACTAGACTTCAAGAAGAGAAATAATTTTGAAATGGCTGAAGTTTTGTCCAACACACCTCAAGGATGTGCAAGCTTTCACTTTGCAAACATTTCAAAACGCAAAATGTTTGAATGCCCCTGGACAGACCAAAGAAAAGGCTGTTCCCACCCAAACTGCAGCTACCCCAGAGTGAGACAGCCCCCACCAAGATGAGAAGTTCCATCCTTTCCATCCCTCCACATCCCTGTAATTCCCACTGCTCGCTTCTTACCAGCTCTAGGGCTCTGGTCTTCTCTCCAGGTCACTGTAAGCCCACACAGCTCCCGGGCGAGCGCACACGGGTTTTACCAGCGGAGTTTTGTACAGTGGGAGCAGCTGAGCTGCCTCCTGGATGAGCCCAAGAGCCCCAGGGAGGGACCTGGCAGCCTCCTGGCAGCAACTGCCCATGGAATCACTCGGGCTGCTCGCAAAACTGCGGCCCAACAGAATGCTGCTGACTCCTATGTAATATTTGGTGTTCTCCATGGAGCCTCAGCTCTTGGCATCAGAGGAAGGAGAATTGTAATACTCACTAAAAAAAGTGGATGGCTAACATGGTGGGGAAAAAAATTTTCCAAAACAGAGAGTAAATAAAGTCTACAAAGTAACTCGTAAAAATAACATTTGTTTGAGGTTAAGCATTTAATTTCTTTTCTAATACAAGGTTTGGAAATACTCCAATCCCTCTCCACCTCACATGACGTAAACCAGCTGTTGCCTCCCCTTCTTTTTGTTTCCTTTTTTATAGCGATGGGTCATGACTGCAAGGGTTTTTTCACAGGCAAGCAAGAGCAATCATAATGTGTTAAATAATTTATGGCAATGTAAAGGAAAGATTGTGTTTTTCCTGTCTACCTGTCCTTCTCAAGGTCAAACATTGGCTGTCAAACTGCAAGAAATACATGAGCACTAAAGTTCCAAACTCCTAAGAGTAAAGAAATTTAATCCTTTGTCTTATAATAATTATGAACCCAGGGCAGAATGGGAGAGATAGAGGAGAAAGACATAAATATTTTGAATTTTTAGTAAAGACTCAACAAATACATTGGGTTTACAAGCATTGATGTAAACCAACAGACATTTTCTGTTTATATAGCACCTATCACGTAAAAGACTAACATAAGACTCAGTGCTGCAGGCATAAAGAAAAGCTTAATGGTGGCAACTAACAAAAACACTGGAGTCCCTGTTGACTTCTGAGTCATGCTATCAATGACCCTTTGAAAAGGCATTGCTTGAAATCAGGTTTTTTTCCCTTACAGTGAAAATACTACTACTACAAGAATAAAAGTCTATAAAGTTCAAGTCTTCAAAAACATCAACGCTCCAGGAAAGGTACATTCATATTTGTTGTGGGCCTTTAGTGCCTGGAAAAACTGCTTTGCTCAGGTACCTGGAGACACTCAACTGCCTAAACTGCCCACAATAATAACAATGAATGAACTGCTATGTGAATTTATTCTTCCTGTAGGTACTGTGCCTTCTTTTGCCCTCTCACCCAGTCCCAGCAGTCAGCACTGGAAGAATTTCTTTGTGTTTCAGACTGGAGGCAGCTAATGCGTCAGCAAGACACTCACTACTTCTCTGGCACTGTTTAGGGGGATCCAGGGATATCTGTCCATAATCTAATTATTAATCTAAAATGCACACAGACTGAACCTATCTGCTGTCACCCTTTCTCTGTGCACTGTCCATACCATAGGTCTCCTACACCTGATAGTATAATTTATATCACCTTAAAGCATGTGCAAACGTATTTGTGCATCACATAGTTAATCGGAAAATAAAAATTAAATGTCACAGCTTTACCACTCTATTTGACTTTCAGACTGCCACTGTTATGTGTATGAATGCTGTAGGCTAGGCCTTTGCAGACTGAAAGTAAGCCAAAAGGAAAGAGGAAATAGTGGTTATTACACCACATTATCCTTCCTGAAAAATCCATAAGGGTCCACATCACATTTACAGGAAAAGGATACACATTATATATCCTAGAAAACAGCCCTTGAGAGACAGATCAGAGAAGGAAAGCTTCCTACAGCCGCATGTAAATTCTTCTCAGGATACAACAAAATGGTATTTAAGGAATGGGAGGAAAGGTGTGATTCCCATCCTTTTCGTTGAGTATTAAAAGCTAGAGGGGAAAGGGCAGTTTCAAACTTGCTCATAAAGTGGATAAGGAGCCAATAGAATTTTTTTAAAACAAGTATTCTTTGTATCCCTTGGAAGAGCAGATGGCCACAACCACTAAACCAGGGGAACTGGGTAGAACTATCTGCATACATCTACTCCAAGCTTTTCTAGCAAATCTCACACTCACTCTGCCAGTAACTTTCCTTCCCTCTCTTTAGCCTCAGAAGGCTTTCCTGAGAGGAAGACTGGCATGCTAAACCCAAACCTTCCACAGATCAGCTTCACTTATCTCTCTGTGAAATACCTAATTCAGAATATTTGCTGGTTTATATTAAGTGTTAGGGTTGGGTATGCCTCTTGATTGAACTTACTGCAACCTGAATTTTTCTCAGAACTGAAAAACGCACTCAGAAGTAAAGCAGTACTTTCAATAGTATTCTTTAAAAGCATACAGTGGAAAAAAATCCAAACCTTTCAACTGGATGGTGCAATAAAAGATTTTTAAAGAAAAAAAAATTATGGAAGCCAATTCTGTAAATTTAAGTGTAGCATAAGCATCAGTTAAATGGATTATATGTGAAAAGTTGGGAACAAGTCACAAGTGTACACCTGCTTCCTAAAACAAGAATATAAATCTTATACAGGATATAAATCTTAAAGGCAATGCTTTCTCATATATATGTCCTATAGAGACCTTACAGCTATGAACACAGACCTCTGAATCTGGCAAATGAGCCAGGAACTGAAACCACTTATAAACATGAAAAAACTGATTTGCTTTTAAGAAAGTCCCGAGCTGGTGGAAGCAGCAGCAAAACAAGCCAAAAGCAGCGGGTTTATTGGTGTGGCAGATGTATCAGGCAATCAGTTCAGGAGACTTCAAGCTCATTTACTTCGAAAGGAGGAAAAAGCCACCAGAGCATTCCAGCTGTATTGCATCACAAGGCAGCTGATGTCCACCGGTTTATTTGCCTCAGACTAGAAAGTTTAACTCTTGGTGTCTCTGGACACAAACACACCCCGAGCCTTAAAGAGATTAAAGTTTGCCAGAAGCATCCCGGCCAGCCTTACCTCGTTCAGAAGACATTGCTTGCAAATGTAATCCAGTACCACTGCACAAGGAATTGATTTTGCAATGGTAATCACCCTACGAGAGGGTCACATTTATCCCATTTACAAGCCCTACAAGTTGCCAGGAAGGGCTTCTCCCCAGATGCTCGGTATGTGCTGACAGTTCACATGCTGGCTCTCTCGGCCACACGATGCTCCTCCTCTAGGGGGGCAAGGCTGTGCTGAGAGGAGAAGCGTAAGCACCGCAAACCCGGCTGCTCAGGGAAAAGAGTGAAGTCTGATCACGGGGAAAGAGGAAAAACAAAGAAATCAGCTTATGTAACGTACAAACTGCTGGAGAGAGGAGGAGGAGGAGGGACTACGGTAAATTGTTTTGTCTAATACCTCAGCCACTATGAAAGTTTTGACACTATTAATTGCATTGTTGTATGAAATTAAAGCAGCATCAAGGTTAAGGACAAGTTACTACACTTTTTTCTGTTTGGTGCTTTGTTCTCCCTTTATATTGCATGGTGCTAATTTCAAATCATCTTCTGCATTTCCTTACCTCTCTTTAAATTCATGCTTAGAATTAAGTATATAGGACACACGGGATACTAGAGCACTGACCAAAAGAATTTACAATAAAGAATTGTTATGAAAACATTTGTTTGGCATATATTAAAATTGATTAGAATAATTTAAAAATCAAATTTTAAATAACAAACTACATATCCTGCTCCAGAACACAATACAAAGATACTAGAGTGAATTATAAACTGAGGAAATAGACCATTCCAAAAAGCAAAAGGATTAACTGGAAAGGGAAGTTACCCCGAGTAACTTTCTTTTATTGTTCAGAGCTCCCACACCATGTGATCCCCAGCTGGCACACATTCATCTCAGCAGGAGAAAAAACCTGGGATTTAAATCCAGCCCTGTCAATTCTGATAATATGAATCAAAATACAGCAGCCAGCTGAGATCATGTTCTACCTCTGCACTGGTGCAAAGCACAGCTCCCTGCAGCCCCTTCCATCTCCAGCCACTCACTGCAGAGCTGCTTGGAGGGGTGAGCGCCAAGGGTTACTGGGAGCACACTTGCAAAACAATCCATGAGAATCTGTTTGTCACTGAGGGGACAGCCCTCTGGAAGGGCAGCTAATTGTTTCCTTTCTGTTACAGATGTTGTTCGGCAGAGGGGTATTGCCAAAACCAGCAACAAAACAACTTTTCCTCCAGTTATTTCAACACTTTGATGCCTTTTTCATCTTGAGATGAACAGATGCAAGCTCCACACATATGGATTTGAAACCTAAATGGAACACATTTTTAGCACCTTGGCCAAGACTTACAAGTTTTCTTTCTGTTTTGAGCATTTATTTTTCAACTGCTGAGCTAGGAAGTTGCATTTCCTCACCCCTGATACTCCTAGCAAGTAATGCCAGGCTCCTTAAAGATGCATACAAATTTTATTCATCCAAGTCATCAGTACACCATTAAAATAAAAAATAACATTAGCTGAGTTTCATAATCAGACCAAGAGAACTCCAAGGCATAAGTTATATTTGTATTTTGAAAGTTCACCTCCAGGATTTCAAAGCTTGCCCCTGTTGCTTGGCCTTGCACATGAAGTGTCTTTGTAACAGAACACCTTATTGCTCCCGGAAAGCCTTTGTTGAGAAGATAAATTTTCTGCTCAGTTTCCCACATTTAGAACAAACCACTTTCCCCAGGAGTCTGGTTCGTCCATCTGCCAGTGAGTGAGGGCTTTGCCAGCCTCTCTTTAACCAGGTCTACTCTTCCCAACCCAGGAATACTACTGATAACGCCTGTCATACAAGTACATGCCAGATTTTAAATTCAGATTGGATCAGCAATATAGCTTTCAATATTGACACAAACAACACAGTTAGAAAACTGTAAGAGAGATGTGTACAAAAGAATTTAACAAGCAATTGTTTTAGATAAGCAGCTACATAAATTGTTACTGACCACTGCAAGCAAAAAGAAGAGGTCACACAAGGAAAAATAGGGGCCAGACAGGAAAGTCACTGCTACTCTGCTACCACTCAGAAAGGGATTTTACACAAATGAAGGAAACCAGGGATCTTATTTCACTTCCAGAAGTAGCAACCTTTGAACAGGTATAAAGTCACCGCTGCCCATTGCTGAAACACATATTTAACTCCCCCTTTTTAAAAAAATGTAATATATTAATTGTGCCATATCTATTTGATTAGCTGTCAGATAAGGGGATTTGAAAGAGATTAAACTGCTAGAAGGGGAATATCTCGTTAACCTATTACCCTGGTTTCACAAGTGTTCTATGCCCAACTTTGCTTTCTCTAAAAGCATAAACATGCAAATCACACAATGCAAATATTTGCAGAAAACTCATCAACAAAAGGTGCTGCTTTGTCTTCCCTGTCACCAAAACATGCCTATGAACTTTAAAGGAAAGTTAATTAAAAATTAAGGGTAGTTTTATTAATTTGCTCTAAAAGGAAGATGCAGAGGCATGGAGAACAATTAGTTAAATAAAACAAACATTCTCATTAATGTGTCATAAAAGTCATTCCACTAAGATAAGAAGTTGCCATCTTTTAGTATAACCAGAATAACTACACAGACTAAACACAGTAAGCTTTTAGTTCTTGCACAGCAGACTAGTTCTTTGAAACTATGTTACCCAAATCAAAATTATTGGCTCATATATGACTTCCTCACTCCAATAATAAAAATTTTTTACAAACGTCTCACACTATTTTTTTGGCACTTACTTTTTTTCTACCTCCAAGCACTTCTCAGACTAAGAAATACCAGCTTTGTGTCAGTACTTTCCCCATTTTGCAGACAAGGGGACTCAAACTGTGTACATAATTCATTTGAATATTCTTAATGTGATGAACTTGAGAAGGAAGTCACATGAGTACTGTTAGGAAACCTGGAAAGCTGAACTAAGTATTAAAGAGCTACATGAGCAGTGTGTCACTGTGACACACATCCCCCAAAACCAAACTGCCCCATGTGACAGTGAATCACAGTCCAGCACTCAGTGTGGCTGTTTTCTGCTCCTCTCCTCCTTCCTGCAGATTCACTTCAGCCACGAAGTGTTTGGAAAGGTTTGCTGCAGGTCATGGATCAGAACGTGATGTATAGTTTGTGTGAGCCAGTGATGGAGAGGGAATTTTGTCCCAGCCAAAGGATCAGTAATCCACCTGCACCCTGACACAGAATTCCAAAGGACAACTTCTGAATTTCAATATGGCAACACCTCCCAACTTTCTTTTTCCATGGGAAAGATCTGTAGGCATCATAATGAGTCCAAGAGAGGGAGGTCCCTTTCACAGGGCTCCCATAAAGCAGTTGTGGATGAGTCACTCTGATCTCCCCTTTCTCTTCTCCATTACACCCCAATACTTCAAAATCACAGGATTTGGGGCAGAAATAAAAGCATGCTTTGGTCTCATCCCCAAGGAGTTCCTGAGGTGATGTTAAAAGCCCCTCTCATGAGCTGGGCAGTAGTCTGCAGAGTGGTTCGACTTGGCTCCCAGCTATTCTTAGGGAAATGGGATCAGCTACAGGACACCACACATGTCCCAAAGTGACCCTCACTTCTGTCAGACTTTCCACATGCTGTCCTTTTCATGACTTGTGGGATAGGCTAAAATCAGTAACAACTGATTTTGTGCAGAAGCATGGGTGGCTTAAACAAAATATATTAAGAAACCCCAAAGCACACAACTTAATTAAAACAGGTGTCTTGTTAAAGTGCATCCTTCAAGCTTTGCCCCAGAGGCATGTAAGGAAGGAAGAAACACCCATATCACAACTCAAGATTTGAAAGCAAATAATGAATAAAAGGATGGGGAAAATTTTATATTAAGGAAGTGACCTACAGAAATCAGTGATCACCAGGAAAAGGAGGGTAACTCCACAAAGAAGTGGGCTGGGCAAGGAGGATGCTTAGGAATGGGTAATCAGGACTGCTGAAACAAGGAAAAGCAACATCTTTAAAAAGATGGGCAGCTAACCCTCAACAAGGAGAGAAAATCTAAGGGACACTGGATCTGCTGCCCAACAGAAACACATTTATTGAAAGGACATTTTCCCCTCCAAATTCTTAAAATCACAAACATAAATCACTCTCCTCTCCTGCAAGGTTCACATGCAAGGAGATTGTGACTTCATCGCATTGCAAGAAAAGAAGTCTCAAGGTAGATGTGATGAACAGTTACCACACCATAATTAGAAAGTAAATAGCAGTATTTTTCCATTCTTTTTTTCTTTGCTTCCAGCTCAGCTGTATTTTGTGTCCCAAAGGGAGAAAGCCGGTGGTTGTGCTCAAAGAATACACAATAGAAGTTCTTAGAGGAAAATAACTTTTTGTTCTGTCTGCACAGCATTTGTCACTGTAGCATCTTGGTGTCTGCAATTCAGTCCAAGAGTAAGAGTAATACAAGCAACTACAAAACTCTCCAAACAAATAATAAAATGGTTTCAATTCAATGAATTCAGAGAACTATATCAAAGGTCATCTAGTCTCTTAAGAGTTTACAAAAAGACCACTTCTTCTATGGCAACTCTGTGTTTTACACTAACCATATAAAGCTGGGTTTCTGTAGCTTAAAAAAGCCATACTTGAAAAAAATTCAGGAATCTATGGTTCATTTGTCAATTAATCTTCCTTAGTAAAGAAATATCAGCAATTGTTAAAGGATTTCTGGTTTTAGACATGAAAAGTGGTCACAGGCTATGTCTCCATCAACTGGTTTTGATTTGCCAATTCTTCTGTTAAAAAAAAATGGTCTAACAATTTTTATTTCTAAAACCTCCTTTATATACATAAAAATGATAAATATATATCCTGTAAAATCATGTTATTATTTAGGGAAGCGGACTCATTTCCCAGGTAATGTAGTTTTTGGTCACACATGAACACACAAAGCACACGTGCATCCCACAAAAATAGGCCATGACCCAGTCCAGGAAGACCACCACATAGAACTGTCCTTAGATTCAGCAGTACAGTGAAAGGCTGAATTCTTCACTTTAAAATTATCCTTTCTACATTAATAAATCCAAACAACAGACTCACAAAATAAGCAGATCAGACTGCAGTAACTGTGATTTCCCTTCCATATAAAAATCAAACCAGGGCAGTGCTAGATACTAAAAATAAAGTACAAATTATTCTTGGTTTGAGTTAATAAAACCTGCATGGAAGGTTCACAACAAACAGCAGAGTGGAAAACAATTAATTCACTTCTGGGGTAGATAAGACTACACAAAATATGGTAAGAGGAAAAAGTTATTGAAAAACCAGTCAAATATTCTGCATCTGACAAGAAGCAGTAGTAAATGTTTGGGTAATCCACTGCAGAAGGCATCAAACACAGAAGCCCCATGGCTTACAGCATCAGTTTACGGATCAGCCATGTCATTTGTGCAACTGTATTTTACCAGATGCTGAAAGCCATATTCACCATTAATTTGTTTAGTCTTTCCCTGAAACCCATTTACATTTCTTAAATAGAATATGTGACAGTACAAGCATTTTTAACCTATTCCACCTTAGCTCTGACTCCGTGCTTTCTGAGGTGGAAAAATTTGAAAGCACAAGACATTTCCACCTTCTTCCATCCTCCCTATCACACTATAGAAAGTGTCACTCTATAGAAAGTGATGAGCTTTCTCCAGAACACATCAGTTCCTAAAAATCACAGAAGCATATAATGATTTGGATGGAGACCATTCAGCCCAGCCCTCCTGCATGTGCAAGAATATCTTTCACCAGATCAGTTTCAGGACAAAAAATTATAATTCATATAATTTGTTCATAATTTGTTCCTTCAGCCTCAAATATATCTACAGCTGTAGTCTTATTTTGTCCGGTTAGGGCCAAAATAATCTAGTATTTACAGGACACTCAGCAAATTGGGCCCTTCTTTGCAGGGTTTTTTCTGCCCTGCTATTAATACATAGAGCTGATTTTATTCCAGTCCATCCAGCCTTGTGTACCTCAACCGTGCAGAGAAAAGTGATCACAAGGAATTCAACAGACCAATTTGTTTCAAAGAAGGAAGGTAAAAATACTGAGAGTGGTGACAAATAAGAGAATGTAGAAGTATTTCAGCTTTTGTATTTCAGCTTTTGGAGCAGTAAGGGTGACAGATCAGAGAGAGCTGTAACTGGTTTTATATCGTGAAGTTGTGCTGATAGTTAAACATAGCCTTTGAGACCACATCCGCACTAATGAAACTGTAATTTCCTTTAAATTATTGCCATCCACACACCAGACCTCATCAGCCAGACGGTAATGACTTTTCATCATTTATTTCAACACAAAAGCAATCAATAAGCTTTCCCCCACAGTTCCTTTATTGCTATCTCTGAACTCTAGAAACCTGGAGAAGATGCCAGCTATAAAACAGACACAGCCAGGTTTCATTGTTGTCTTTCTTATGGAAGGAAATTCTAAAACACCACCTGATTTTGTGATAAACAGGATTAACGCAGTGCAAAGAAAATCTTAATCCATTAAAACATGATGAACAGACTAGAGTATCAAAGAACAGTAAGTAGATCACATCGGATTGAGAGGCTTTTCCCTCTCATCACGACTGTGTCCTGGGCATTGTTTTGCTCTCAAAATATTTAGTATCAGATTGAGGGAATATCACACTTCTGCTCACACAAGCTGAGGACAGTCCATGGAAGACACATAGAGAAAAAAAAAAAACACCTCAGCTGCCAAATGAACTTTTTCTCTTATGTTAAGTAGCAACTAAAAAAGCATTCTACAGTTTTCAAAATTTTTCAAGGGAAAATTTTGGAATATTTTCAGGCAAACCAGGGCAACACCAGGAATAAGACCAGTAAAATCAGTGACAAATCTGGAAAATTTATTTCAATTTATTAGAAAGACTATTATTTCAAAATCAATCAAATCAGCTTTATAAACACATATACACACATACAAATGTTCAGTTTCTTATGACCTAACCAGGCCACAGTTTGCAGAACAAGTGGGCAAAATTCGTGAGCAAGGTTCTCATCTCCAGTGTTCCAGACTGAGATTTTAAAATGAGCATATCCCCAAAATAACAGGATGCTAGCAGACAACAGAGGGGTGCAGCATTGCTGACTTCGCTGAGGGAAAACAGTGCTCACACTGCTAACTGTGAGTATTTCATCATATTAGATTTTAACTGTTATGTTTCAGTTCTCAGGCAAAGTTCTAATTCCATCACTGAGCCTTTGAATTTATTTTGGCTTATAGCAGCTATCTTTAAGAGTGTTTGTAGCAGCTTCCACAGTTGAAACTGACTTACACACAGAAATCTTGACAAGCCAAGGGACTAAAACACTTGCCAGTTACATTATAGTGGGTGGCCAAGTCATAACAGCAACATAAGGCTCCAAGCAATGGCGTGAACAAGAGCTACTGAAGAGAACAGACATCAAAATTAGCCTTGGAAACTGCCTTCACACACAGAGCTGCCAGAGAACAATTTCAGCTGTAGAGAAAAGTGCCACAGGATCTTCAAGGAAAGGCAACAGGTAATATTATATAACCTATGAAGCTTTTTGATATTTTAGAGAGCTGCACAATACTCAACCATACTGAACAAGTAAAATGAGCATAAATTATTTATTCTATGTCTCAATCTCAATGTAACTGCTACAAGTTACATCATATGGGAAGCCATAAAACTATTCTGAATCACAAAAGCACTTCATGCTTTTACTCATCATCCTGGGCATCAGTGACCTCCTTGAGAAAGGGAGGAGAATAAAAAAATAAATATTAGCTTGTGTAGAAAATAGGACAGCAGTGTAGAACACAAAGAATGCTGATACTGAGAAGGAGATATGTTGAAGAAAAATTCCAGGTGAGAAGTTCAGTTCCTGCCCTGCAGGAATGACTCATTACAGAACAAAGTTGTTCTTTAAAGTATCATTACAATTTCTTGAGCTAATTTTCCCTCTACTACTCAAACAGCAGCTCTGTTCAACACCCTTCCATACACCAGACCACCCATGACACTAATAAAAGCTTTCAAAACAAAACCCTTGGTTGTCGAAAATCTGTAATTCATGTCTTCTTCAGCTTCAGTCCCCAGATCATGAGCCTTTGCTGAAAAGGTTTGCATAAATCTTTGTTTCAATCTCAGTTAACACATTTAAAACAGATACTCAGAAATATAAACCACACCTAGTTGGGCAGATGAACATGGATTTGGTTTTGGTAAGTGTTACTACAAGTAGAAGTGGAACAGACAAGTTACAACAGTGTTTGATATCAGAGTTAGCTGCACCTACACCCTCTCCATGAAGGTAAAGTGCATCTGTGGTAGTGAGAAAACCACAGCAAAAAAAGTACAATCTGAAGAAGGCACAAGCTGGAAAATATCTACAGATAGGCAAGAAGAAGTACACAAAAGCTGCCATGAAGCTTCCTCCAAAGATCAGCAGCTGGAAAAGCACTTCTACTTGAAAAAGCACTTCTGCTAGCCATCTGTCAGGACTAGAAGGCTATTCTTCCCTCAATTCAAAATCTGGCTGCTCTGGGTTACCATTCTTCTGAAGCACTGGAGACTGAGACATGAATTCTGCTATCAGGATGATGCTTTTTGGGCTCAAGCCAAAGTGCCTCCTTGAGTTTTCTACTGACAGCGAATCTCATGACACTGGCAATGAGCTGAATCTTTCTTGTTCAGTTTCTGAAGCACAGTGTAACAGTGGCTTTTCATCATTTCGCAGAGTTTAATGTTCTCTTTGAAGTTTGCTTCCCATAGCCATAACGGTTTGAGATTTGCAGTGTGCCAGAAGAAAAGCCTTCTGATCAACTAAATGATAGGTCAGTTGTAAGGCTACTTGTGACTGAGGGTGTCAGTGGGGAAATCCCACACAAAAACCCCTCAGTGACCAAATGGCTCCTTCCAGTCCTGAGCTCCACGTTCCCAAATGCACTCAAGGACTTACTTTGCTGAGATATTCATCAAAAAGTAAACAATTCCCATGGCTCTTATAAATCCAAGTAGTATTTTTATACTTAAAATGAACAGCTAATTATATAGTGAGAGGAACTGGATGAACTGGAAAAAAAAAACCAAAAAACCACTTCAAGATATTCTGTTGCTGGCATGCAGCCATTTCTTCCCATTCCTTTCTTCCAACTTTGAATAACAATTACTTGGGAGGAATATTTTCTGAAACTATTTGCAGAACACCTCTGAATCTTCAGGTTCTTCAATTAGATACCTTAACAAGGTGGAACCACAAGGAAGGACAAAAGTACTTCCATACTAAATGCAAGCCCCTCTGGAAAAGACTAAAAAAACCTACCACAATTCACAAAAATAATTCATCTGCCAGTCTCTCCCATTTAGTTACTCACCATCTCACTGCACAGGTTTAGGATGGTGATCAGCTTTAGAACAAATGCAACCAATTTTATGTTTTCTACAGTCTGGTACCGTGCTTTCCAGCATCGTGGGAAAAAAAAAATAAATAAAGTGTTAATGCCTGAATTTTGACCCCACCCATAGAAAGCATAAAAGGCACCAACAATTTTACGTGACTAAGGCCCAGCAAACAGACCAACAGCAGCAGTGTTTGTGTCAGCAGGTTTATCCTCCCACATGGAGTGTCTGGAGAACTCCATTATTCCATGGGACTTGCAAAGAGAACAGTTTGTAAATAGGCACCAGGACTTTCCACAACAGCTGGCCCTTCAGAGGGAGCTGCAGGCTTTAACCTTGAAACAGTCATGCTGCTGTAAGGAGACAGTGAGGAGCCAGAGCTTTTTTAGTTTTTTGTTTTAATGTTCACTATACATGAGTAAACAGCAAAAACCAAGTGTATTGAAAAAGAAGCGTGTTTAAAACCTCCACCAAGCAGCAGCCCGAACACAATGTATAAATAAACCCAAGTCATGTCAAACAGCATTCCACAGTCATGTGTCAAGTGAGAAACAGAAAGACTCGTCTGTTTGAAGAAAACAATTGTGATCGTTTATGTGCAAGCCACTTCCCTATATATTGACTCGGGATTTTACCATTTAATGACAAGTTTCCTGAAAGCTTAGTGAGTACAGACACTATAAACAAGATTATTATGAGCTCATTATATACTAGATTGCAGACACTAGGTTCTAGACACTATTTAGTTGAGAGTTCATTCAAAATGCCCCTTTATTGTGAGATGATGTACCTAAGTCTAGCTTACCGTCTTAAAATAACCCAAACCAAATCACTGCTCAGTGTGACCCATGATCTCTGCCGGCCCCCAAAGCCTGTATTTTAGTCTAAATCTCCTTCAAGAGATCATGTAGCAGATTACATTGACAATCATTTATTTGCATTAAGCATAAACATCAGAGCTACTTGTAATAATCTACCAAAGATTAAAAAAAAAACCCTTTTAAAAAATCATTAGTTTCCACCAGACACTAAACAGTTCCTCTCTTACATGGAAATGGGATGTCTACTATGAAAGGCCAGATGCTCAAATGGATTAAACAGTGTCTAGCCTTTAAATCCTGCATCCACAAATCAACACTGACCTAGTGACCTAAAGTAAAATTTAATAATAAAAAAGTATCCAATAGACACATATAGACCAATCAAGACAGAAATTTTTTTAAAAATTGTTTGCCTAAGACTGTTTGGACATTCACATGGTGCTTATCAGAGAACATAAGAGCTGGAGAGTGCAGAATGTGCAGTCCCCTATTTATCCTTGACACAGGTTTAGCAAAGGCAGTGGGAAAACAGGCTCCTCAGCACAGCCTCAGTCAGCAATCAGAGAAATCACCTCCGGAAAGGGTGCACAAGCCATTACCTTCCTGCCCTTAGGATTGTTGCTGTCTGTGAAGACTTGCCAGCGAGACAGTAATTCACAAGCAGTGACAGTGAATCCTGGGGGCTGCCGCTGCCTTCCTCAAAACAGGGCAGGGAAGAGAAACACATCCCACAGCAGCATAACCTTGGGAGGGTTGCCCTTCACTCCAGATCCAGGATAAGACCTGAAGGGTGAAAGTCTAATCTCTTTCCAAGCCCAAAAGCCAATCTGCCCCTTTCCTTCTAACAATGCAATTAGAGACTTTGGACTTGCACGTGTGAACAAGTCCACTGCAGCCCATTCAGAGCAAGTTTTGCATAAATCACCAACTTCAAAGACAATGCAATATGTAAATTCTAGGGAAGGAAGAGACTTTTTAAAAAGAGGAGTTTTTTTATATTACAAGTTGACACAGGTTTCATTAAAGGTGCTCCCCCAGTTCCACCAATATGAGAGTGTTACATGATGCCTGAAAGGACTTGAGGCACATATATCAGCCTCCCACAGGCACAAGAAAAGCTCATTCACCACAAACAGTTAAAGTACTCAAAGAAATAAAAACCCTCTCAACCTCCTACACATTTTGTTAGGCACCGAGACTTGAAAAGCATCTTGTAGGTTAAAAATTTATCTTAGTCAAATATGTTGCAATTGTGACTTATTAACTCTATGAGTAACTTTCCGTCCAGACTCCAATGCACTGACATTTTCAGTGCATAAAAGGAGAGGACAGAGCACTTGAATTAGCACTGACACAGTTTTAATTAAAAGCCTCTAGTAGTGTTCTCCCCTGCACCAAATAAAAATGGCAGTTCTGGCATGGGGGATGCAGCGTAAGACCTTTACTTGAAAAGGGAAAGCCCATATGTGACTAAAAACGTCTGCTGAAGTAACATTTTGCATTTTTGGGGTGCAAAATTTTAACATCCCTTGTTTAAGTCAGTGATTTGAATTGCACTTAAATGTTCACCATGCATATATTATTTTAAAAATTAATACTCCTAGCTCTGCAACACAGCAAAGGAAGTATTTTATAGGAAAAGTAAACCTTTCAAAGATATACTTCTAATTTTATTTTCCCTTTTAAATTAAATCCTGTCATCAAAACAGTCATAATATTTGCAGAGAAACCCAAAAAACTCATGTCTTTATACAATTAAGCTCTATAAGAGAAATAGTCCAAAATGTTTGGTCAGTTGGTGAGTTAGAAAGAGGTACAGAGGGTGGGAACGAGGAGTGGAAAACCTGCTCCTGCATTCTGCCTCCCTTACGCTGCTTCCTCTGGGCAAACTGCATAAAACACCCTAAACATCCATTGTATCGCCAGCTCCGTTCGAACATTTCCCCGTCGTCTCACCCTTCATGCCAGTATGAAAAACAAACACGGATCAAATCCAAAAAGAAATCACTCAGACAAAAAGCAACCAGGTGAAAAGACACGTTAATCAAACAGATGGGCAGCAAACAGCATTTCATAAAGACAAGAGATATGGATTGCTCCATTTGTGTCAGTTCGGCCAGTTATTGTTCTGACTTACTACTTTAACTACCCCAGATTAAACTGCCTGAACTGCAACACACAAACGAGGATCCTTAAAACACAATCCCCCCACACCCTCCTAACAATAAGCATTATTTCCGTGGTGCTGCCGTTCTCAAATCTTAAAGCCACTACATCAATTAAAAATTACCTACATACGGAATGAATGTAGCACCGACCTTGCAAAAAAACTGCTCCTCTTGGCTAGAAATCATCAACAGTTTTGGTAAAATCCTTTTATGTGCTCCTCCAGCTAGCTAATTCCAGCCTTCCATTAACGCACTCCATTGCAGATAATTGCCGACAGCACACGCTCCCCTGCTTTTGCTGGTTCCCAACCCAGCGAGGATAATCACATTCCAGCAGGGAGTGAACAGATGGCAGCCTCCATGGTAACCAGTCCTCCCCAGCTAGTGGTAGCACTGGGAGACTCCCGGGGACAGGGGCAACAAGCGCTCTTTGTGCTCCAGCCTCGCAAAGCCTGAGCGCAGGCAGAGCCGGCTCTAGGGCTGACTGGGCATGCCTGGCAGGTGCCCTGCCTTCGCAGCCAGGCACGACACCTGAACAAAAGCTGGCGAGCAGCTTTAACCTTGGCACTGCTGCTCCCGCGCTGTGCAGGGGGTAAAACACCCGCCCAGATGGAGGCGAAGCTAAGCGGGAGTTCTGTTTGCTATTCAAACGGAACGCTCGGGGAAATTAGCTGGGATCTGGTTTTCCCCTGACAAAATGATTTTCTGAAGGCAGGCTTATTTCCCCGGAATGGGTTTGATTTCGGCACGATTGGAAACAGTTGCTGCCTGATCTCTATCTCCGGACTTTGAAATCGCTCCCCTCAAGACACCATAATCTATTGCTCAACAAGAACTGCACAGACCCTCTGTTTTGGTCTCAGGGCTTCTGTCAGGCTTATCTGCTCTGCATCTGCCGAGATCAATGCTGATTCAGCAGCAGGCAAAACTGCTCCTGTCTCTCTGCTGCACTGCCAGGAGAGGCGTGTCTGGAAAAGCCTTTTTTTTCCATATCAAAGGTGTGCCAGAAACCTCTGCTCTCACCCGGCCAGACCCTGTGCAGCTCCACACCTATAGTGAAGGTGTGTGCACCAGCTCAGAGAATTCCCACTGATGATGTCTGCAGGGAAAAGGGAAGTGGCTTTTCACATCCAACCGATAATGATCTCTGCAAAATAAAAGGGCTTTGAAAGAACGTATTAAGGCTTTAAAGACTGATGAGTTGCACAGTCTCAAAATATTTAAGGTTTGAAACACTGAATGTACAATAGCCTTGGCTCACATAAACTTTCTCTGCCTCACTCTCAAAACCACTCAGCACTAATGACTAATGGTGTGTCAAAGAAACTGGGTAATTGTACTTGAAGCTGCAGCAAATTTGGACCTCAGGTTCCTGCATGCTAACTTAGGTCTAGCAAATTATTCTTTTGAGGAAGGGAAAGTGCTTTCCTTTCTCCTTTAATCTTCTACCTGGTCCTGCAGAACAGCTTTCGTTCCTCTGAAAGACTGAAAAACCCTGAGCTGGACTCCACCAACACAAAAACATGTCTTCTTCTGCAAGTGGTTTCTTTCAGGCATGGAGCTCTATGATTTTCTTTGTCCTCCCACCCAAATTTTCAGTTTTCCTCATCCTCACTGTACAACGATGTTTATTTTGTTTCACAGCAAGCCCAGTGAAGTCTACATTGGTAAGAGACACCAGTATTAAACTGCTGGTGCATTACCACTGAAAGCTTTTCAGATCCCTGCTGACAGCACAAGAGTATCTGTAACCCACACAAAGGTCCCCACCACAGAAAGCTGAAGAGGACCCAGATTTCAGAAGGAACTCACAGAACTCACAAGGTTATTGTGGATATTGGTGAAAGGTGTGGGAAAAACACTCAGGTCTGCCAATTTGCCCTCCAGGACTAGTAGACCATTCTGACTCATGCTGCTAATTTAATTCAATTTTCTTCCCCTAAATAAGCAATCTTTACATCACCAAAAAATTCTTAAGCTTATATGGACACCAAACCTAATTATCCATCAGCAACAGCAGTACAATAAAGTAAGGAAGAAAGCCAATATCCTATTCAACTTGCCAATTGTTAATAATAAAAATTTGTCAGCATTAAAGAATCACAAAAGGCAGCAACATCATTTCCTTTTTGCCTCTTAAAAATAAGGACAGTAGCTCAGAAATTAGTTTTGATTTACTGATAGATTTTTATGCATTTCTGGGGTTAAAAATTGAGCAGTTACAATTTTTAGCAAATTGACTTCAGAATTATAGGGACTCAAGTTCAGTTTCAGCCTTTTTCCCATTATGAAAGGGACACCTCCTACAAAACAATTTTCTAGATTTATGTTAATTCTAGCTTTCTATTTAAAAAATAGGTTGTTTACTGAAATATTATAAGCTACCATGGTATTGGAAAACCTGTTCCATACACCACAAAAACCCTTAGTCCATCTGTTCTTGAGCAAGAACTAGCTGTACTCATTATAGGAGGATTGCTAGCAGAATGAAGGGCAACAGCAGTCAGAATCCATTTCAGCTTCCTACTTGGAATTTCTTTAATTATTAGGTCCAGTTTTGCACAGATACATTAGAAAAAAATAAACTACATGGAGCAGCCATCGCACAAAGGAAAGGACAAAGGGACACACTACAATCTTTGACAGAACAGTAGGTAACATACATGGAGAAACCCTATAAAAAGCATCTTCTGTTCATATGACAGAAGTTTTATTCAAGCTACTTGAAAGGGAGAGAGGAAAACAGCACATCCAAAATGATTCTGAGGAGGGGTGGACAAAGAAAAGAAAATTTAGTCATCTCCTCTTCTTGTTTGGCTCAGAGACAGAAGTTTAGGAATAAACTGGTTTTAGCTGGAAGACATGAATGGAAAATAAAGAACATATTGACATCCGGTGTCCTGAATTGATTCTATTGAAAGGATTGTCTTTCACAACAATGACACCATGTGCTTCAGCTTTTCCAATCCCAGCTGCTATCTGACAGACCAAGATTTTGGCATTTTATTCAGGTTGATGAAGTCTGAAACTAAGTTTTAGAAATGTATGGTTTCAAAATTGGATAAGGGGGGNGGGTCTTTTTGGTAATGCCCACTTAAAAATCTATTCACCCAAAACAAGTTATGTGAGATTAGAATGAGGCATACAGATAGCAGTTAATCACCATTGCATAAGATTTGAAAACTTTAACTAAAACCAAGCACAGCATCTAAGTAAGTGACATGTCAGGACTCACACACACGTGATTTCAAGTTGTTGCCCATTTGTTATACCATTTTTTAGAGTTCTAGTAAAACAGGCTTGTAATTCCTGAGAGTTGCAACATTTACTGCTGGACAAAGTAGAACAGGAAATTGATCTGCTCTATCATAGTATCAGCTTTGTTTCTACAGAGGAATCAACTTCAATATAAATATAGACTCATGGAACTGTTTAGGTTGGGAAAGACCTCCAAGATCATGGAGTTCAGCTGTTAACCCAACATCACGGTATTCACCACATTTTTATGTCCCCAGGTGGCACATTTTTTGAACACTTCCAGGGATGGTGATTCCAGCACATCCCTGAGCAGCCTGTTCCAATGCTTAATAACCTTTTCAGTGAAGAAATTTTTCCTAAAATCTAATCTAAACTGCCCCTGGTGCAAAATGAAGGACAGTCACTTGTTACCTGGGAGAAGAGCCTGAACCCCACCTTGCTATAACCTCCTTTCAAGGAATTGTAGAGTGATAAGGTCTCCCCAGAGCTCCTTTTCTCCAGACTAGGTACCCCCAGCCCCCTCAGCTGCTCCTCACAAGACTTGTGCTCCAGACCCTTCACCAGTTCCACTGCCCTTCTCTGAACATGTTCCAGTACATCAATGTCTTTCTCATTGTGAGAATGAACAGGATTCAAGGTGCAGCCCCATCAGTGCCAAGCACAGGGGCACAAAATTGTCACATATTCCTTTTAGCTCCAAACCATCTGGTACTGAAGAAGTCCACCTCAAGGGAAACAGGATGTCTACATTTTTAAGAGTATAAAAACATACATCTATTCTTTCAAGCAAGCATAAAGGCTGACATATGCCTTTCTTCTAACTTTTTCAAAATCCCAAGATTTAGCATTTTTTGTGATAAGCACAGAAGGGCCAATGCTTCCACACTTCCACTGCCTCTCCTGCCTTATCTCAACTGCCTGTTTTCCTAAAAGCCATGGTACTTTGCAGCAGGAAAGCATTGAATTCAGCCCTGCAGACAGCAAATGATTCCTCAGCAGCAGCTCTGAGGATGCAAAAGGAGACCTCAGGCCTGGGGAGCTGCACTCCCGTTCTTGCCCAGCGATTTCAGGCCGCACAGCTTCACACCGGCCCATGCTCCTCAGTGCCACAAGAAACAAGACTGAGGCATTTATTTTTCTTTCACAGGGTGCCCCGAGAGGAGATGAGTGCTGGGCATGGAAAAAAAGGGGCAGCTGTTTTGCTTTTGTTCTTACAGCAGTGTTTGATTCACATGTCACTGTTTCGAGTGATAAACCTTTCCTTTCCAAACTGCTACTGTTACAGAAGGAGGATTTGCTGCAGAGGTGAGCTATCTCCTTCTCTCTACCTCAATGACACTGTCTCCATCCCCTGCAGCAATCCTTCTTCCAATGTTATAACAGCTGTTCCTGTGGACATTTATTTTTGGCAACTGTCACCAAAGGACAACAAAGAAACATGGACAGAAGTTGTACTAGGCCCTCTTAGTGATCTGTTTGGTCCACAAGCCTGGAGGTTGTCCTTCCTTCTTAGGCAGTTCTCCAGAAGTTACAGAAATATAAGAAACAAGACTTTTACTGTTATGTCTTCAAAGACAGTTATTTTCAGATCAGGCACAGAATTAGCCCAATACACTGAAACACATTCTGTAAACCAGAGCTCCTTTCATTTCCATGCAGTTTGTGGCACCTCTCCCACTGAGATGTATCAGTAGTGCTTTGGAGTTAGTAATGCCTGTAGCAAAGATACTGTTTCTTCCTAAAGCCAATACTAAAGCATATCTAGAGTTATCCAGGCACATTGATAAATCTAATTTTCAAGTATTGTGGAAAGTAAATTATGTAAAATCTAATTTCAAGAAAATCCAGCCATCGAAAGGCTCTAGATTTCAGCCCCTTCCTCTAGTAAAGAAAATGCTCTTGCTAACAGCTGATAATAAAGACACAGCTAATTAACAGAATTTTACATTGTAAACACTGTATTATTTTTATGTCAACAGCAAAATGTAGTGAACAGAAGAATTGTTAAGTAGAATGTAGGATGGCACAAGCTCCCTCAAGAGCACACTGCAGCTCAGGCCATGAGGCCATGCACATCTGAGGCTTGAAACAGCTCATCCCGGTGGTACCTACCCAGGAGCAAGAGGGCTGGATCTGGTTCTGCAAGTTGTGCATGAATAGAGAGAAATGGAAAGCCAACATCAAGAGGCTTGCCTCACAACAGCAGAATAAGCTGTCACACTAATGCATTCAATAAAAATAAATTAAAAAAAAAATTTAAAAAAATTAAAAAAGCAAGAGGTATGACAAAAGTAGAGCAGATTTCAACTAAAAACTCAGTCTGTCAAGGTAGGACAATTCAGTTCACTGTCTGGAAGCACCCAACAATAGGGCACAGCAACCAGCAGACGTGCTTGATTATTTCTGCAATCTCACTGAGTGTTTCCATGGAAAAGCAGCAGCTTTTCCTAGGTTTGACATTCAGCGTCTGACAGCTGAGCCAGCCAAAGCTCAGACTCACAAGGCTCAAAGAGAGATCACAGACAGCTCTTTGGATGTGGGTCTGAGCAATGCAAGAGTAAATCCAGCTCTGGGGAAGAGCCCAACCCCAGGGGTTCTGCTCTGTACTTTTTATTTACCAGTTAAGTTCCCAATGAAAGCAGAACAGACATCAGAGCAGCACATGGGTGGGAACTGTGCCCACGGGGCTTTCCTTTCTCCTTAGGCTTCACTAAAGAGTTCATGAAAAGTCTGTACAGGAACTGAAGGTCTGCTCTTGGACAGAGGTGGCAAAACAAAGATAGAAATGCTGGAAAAAGAATAGCCTGTACATTCCCTCCTGTATAAATTATCCTACAGTAATGACCAAGAACAGTAGGAGAGTAAGGAAACATAGAGAAACCAATGCCACCACAATGAAGTAACTCACGACATTATGGGTATTCAGTGAGCTTCTCTCCTCCATGCAGACACAGGAAGCTCTCATACTTCATCAATCAAACTTGGAAAGAAAAAAATTGTTACAACTTCAGAACTTGAAGTTAGGCTTTGCAGAGGTAATCTGAGGTACAGCAGGAGCAGTGGTATTTGAGTAGTTTTAAATATTACATCATGTTTTAGCCGACTGCATGTGGATAACTTATTAGTGGCAAAGAATGCAGAAAAAAATTCTTAAAATGCATTCAGCAGACCCATGCATATAATACACAGTGATTTGATTTAAATTCCTCTCCAAACTCAACAGGCACCACTTTGCCAGGGGTTTCTAAGGTCTAGAGACACAAGTACCAGATCCAACCCAAACAAACACTTCTCTGAGCAGTCTGTAACAGTTTTCAGAACAACATCTCATACATTTTACAATACACCTTCTCTACCCAGAAGCCCCTTCCACAGCTTGACTGAACACAAAGCCATCTAAAGAAACCTCATTTTGGAGGGTATTTGGTAAGGTAAACCTGGAGCATGCTTCTTCCATGCCCACAGCTGACAGCTCCACTGACAAGAGGAAGGAAAAGCAGAATCACAAGGTTTACTGATAGCTGACGAGACAACACCAACAAAACCAAAAAATTCCACCCACTTCTCATGCTAGCTCACACAAGAGAGTTAGCTTTTTTACAACCCAAATTTACAGGGCTGCTTAGGCCAACAGTAGTTATGTGCTCCACTGGAGCCACCCAAAATACTCTTGGGTTTTATTTTTGTTTATATTTCAATGGCTTGGAGATTCCTTTGCAGTTTGCCTGTCCCCAGAAGAATAAGCAACCAGTTTCACATCTGGGGAAAAAAAGAAAAAAAGAAAAAGAGGTTTTGCCCAAAACTGTTCAGAAAATTCAGAGGAATACTGGAGATCTTGGTCACAGTTAGGGCTTCCAGGTGGACTCCTGATAAATACATGACACAAGAGGGATACAGCAGGTTATCTTTATTTCAGATTATTTTCTATAAAAGTAATCAGCCTAGTACAAGCTATTGCTGTACAGTATTGCTGGCAGCAAGCACCTCGTGAAGGCTTGTATTATTATTGTTACTAACATATAATGAAACAAAGAGGGATCTTGCAAGGATTTTATTATTTTGCTACAAGGAAACACAACAGAATATTAGCACATGAGTCACTGCAGTATCTTGAAAGTCTAGAATTTTCATAGTTTGCCTTTAATTGCACTTACTACACATAAGGATAAGGAAAAAAAAAAGCATAAATCAAGACACACCTACAAAGAAAGACTCCACACATTCTGAGAAATGAGCAAGACTGATACATATGCACAAAACAGAACTAATAAACTGATCTTGTTCACTACAAAAATTTTGGAGACACTTTTGAAGTTTGGTTGTCTTTGCACTGGTGAGAAAAATGAGTCCAAAAAATGCAGTACCAGCAGGGATGAATTATTAACTGCATTTCAATGTTCGTTAACTAATACAATATAGTGCAAATGTGGATATATAGTGTATATATAAACTACAATTTTCCATCCAGTCTGCATGTACTTACATTTTAAACAGCTAGGATATGTTTCATATTTTGAT
>WEIU01001708.1:1001972-1016795 GCA_013389925.1 Aegithalos caudatus | reverse complement strand
AACAGTACCTTAGCAGTGTTTTACTCAATATGTTTCAGTAGAGCACCCAGTAGGAAAAAAAAAAAAAAAGTGTTAACTCCTTGAAACAGGAAGATTTGATAACAAAACTGCAACTCCTCCACTCCAGTCCATAATTTGGCTCAGATTTGCAAGCAAGAAAGCAGAAGAGGAGCTGCTGGAGAACACTGACATGCACATAAGCACAGAAGATTTTTAGTATCAGAGAAGGTGAGAATATGGGGGGACAGGGTGCTGGTGGTGAGGCTGTTTGGCTGGTTGGTTTGAAATATATAAACAAGTCAGGCCCTGCAGAGTTATTATTAATCATGATCAAATCACATCAGGTTGTCAACATCTGATTGCCCTTACACTTGTACATTCTGTACGTGTCTCTCTGAATTAAAATGGTAAAATATTAATCAGCAGTGGCAGCACACAAGATATTTTCATGCAGCAAGAGTCAAATAAAGTGGAAATTACTCACAGAGCTAAACAAGAACAAAAGCTCTTTAAGTTTGTTTTGTGCCAAAATCTTCATGCTATCCATATTATTATTCAGCCAGTGCACAGTGGAATTTTTTTTCTAAATTTTCTTTTAAATAAATGTTCAGATGAGCAATGCCCTTAAAACAAACAAACAAACAAACAAAAAACCCCCAAAAAACAAACAAACAACAAAAAAAAAAAAAAAACAAAACAAAAAAAAACACAAAAAACAAACAAACAAAAAAACCCCACAAAGCACACTTACACACAAAAAAAGATACAAACTTTAATTTGGTTCCCTCTCCCTTTACTGCAGATTCTGAACAGCTGCCCAGCATTTTGCCAAGTCTGTGGCCACATGCACCCATGACTCTGACTCACCATTTTAGCCTGCAAACACTGCTACTTATTCTTTAGTTGCTTCCTAATCTTTTTATGGTTTAGGGCATTCTCATTATGACTGAAATGAGTTGCACACAGAAAGGCAAACTGAAACTAGCACAGCTCTATGGTATACCCTTACACCTTTAAAAACTAAAAATAATGGAAGTGTTTGCAAACTACAAAAACCCCCCAGAAAACAAACAAACAAACTAAAACCCCCCACCAATGAAACAACAGTTCATTTTTGCCTTCTCCAGTGATTTTTTTGACCTCTTTTGTACAGGGCTTAAACATCTTCATTGTCTTGCAACATGTCTTAGGCATTCATCAGAATATTTTTTAAGCCTTTCTATCAGTTACCATGACTGACATGAGTCTGTAGGGAGGGAGTGGAGGTGGGGGTGGAAATAATGACTTTTTACCTCTTCCAGAACTGAAACTATTTATATGAATGATGGTATTCTCATAAGACTTTCAAAGCAGATGCATGAAGCTGGGAAATCAATTCAAAATCAAGGAAATAAATACCCAGCTACAACAGGCATGTATTTGCTGCTCCACCTTGAGGAATACATTTTTGCAAGATTTGGATCCTAGAGCTCATTATCACCTTATCTGTTGTTTATATTATGTACCTGAACCCTTAGAAGAAAAAATGAAAAATGACTATTCAAGAATAAATTCTATCTTAAGTCTATAGTTCCTTCAGGACAGAAGCTCACAGTGACTTAAAGAATGAGGAAGATGTCTCAAGATATGATATCACACATTATATAATGTAGTCAATGAGGACATAACTTAAGTTCTTGCAGCCATGGAGCTGAACTAGAGGAAGCAGGAATTATGAGCAAAACATTTCTTTTGCTATCCAAGACAAAGCAACCAACAAGAAAGATTATTTCAGCAGCCCCATGCTTTGGGTCATTTGTATTTCCAGTTAACAGCAAGGCATCGTAACTCTTACAGGAACATTTGCAGATCACAACAGGCAATCTAACAAATGTTGTCAGACCCCCTCTGGGTCAAGATGTAATACCTGATGCCTTAACTCATGGAGTAATTTAGTTTTGAAGGAATCATAGAAAGTTTGAGTTGGAAAAAACCTTAAAAACCATCTAGTTCCAGCCCCCTGCCATGGGCAGGGAAGCCTTCCACTACACCAGATTGATCACAGCCCTGGTCCAACCTGGCCTTGAACATTTCCAGGGATGGGGCATCCACAGCTTCTCTGGGAAATGTTTTCCAGTGTCTCTCCACATTCACAGTAAAGAATTTCCTCTTAATATCAACCTACACTGGAGGCAATACTCCAGATTAGTCTGACCACTAATAGGCTCACTTTCCATGACCCAACACAGTTGGTGCACAAAGGCATATTGTTGTCTCCTAAACTCCCCATATCTGCAGTGCTCTCCAAGCACCAGCTTTTGCACAGAGATTTTTCCAACAGGGACAGTAAAATTTTATTTTGCCCATAATGAACTGCATGGAGGTCCTCTCAATCCAGTCTGACAAAAAGCATCTGAAAAGCATCCCTACCCTCCCCGTATCAACTGCTTCCTCTCCATGTACTATCATCCCCAGATTTGCTGAAGATGCTCTGCTTTCCATTACCCAGGTAGTTCACAGCAGTGTGGAACAGTATCAATGTCAGGGTTAAGCCAGGACAAAAGGCATTCCTTTTCTTTCCCTGTCTGCCATTTGGCTGGCCTCTCAATTGACCAGTGTCTTCCAAAGGACTACTGAAAGTGCTTTGGGAGCCAAAGCCACCTCCAGAATAACTGACCATGTTGTCTATATCCAAAGGGCAACATCCCTTAAATGTAAGTACAACATAAGATGGTTCCTCCTCTAAGTTCAAATACCAGTTTACCTCTGGGCAAATTGCTTTACTTAGAGCACAATTTAAAGCACAAGAATCTCATCAGTAACTGTTAGTCATTATCTATCTCCATCTGCTACATTTCAAGTGTTTTAAGTTCTTCCCTGTCCTGAACTGTTTGTGTACATCACAGAAAGAAAACATAAACAAGGAAAGAGACAAGAACTTTGCAAAGCTGTTCTGGTGGGTTTCTTTCCCAAGGGTCCTTTGAAGGGCTTTTGAGTCCCATAACTTCATAGAATGGAAAGAATGTTTACATTTTTGGTGTATGAAGGCATGGCACAACTATTTGTATAAAAATTAATGGATGTAATAAATGTCAGAGTAACGTTAGGTTTGGGTTCTTTGGCTTTTATTCAGAGAGGGGCAGGGATTAGGAAAAAGCAGGAAAACAATCAATTTATCATTATTCACAGAGAAAAAGTTTGCAGATAATTTCCATAGATGAAGTGCAGCCCCACCTTGGACCTTAGCTAAAGTCATATGCAAACTGGTGACACATATGATGCCCCAGGGGATTTAGAAACTAGCAATAAGAACAGCTGCTAAAATATCCATTCCAACAATGCAGTTCATAGCATGGAGAAAAAACCTAATTTGGACTCTTTTTCACTCATCTAGAATTTTTACTTTTGGCTGACTATTAAATCTTGCAGTTTATTAAGGGTGGAGAGGAATACCTTACAGGAGTACTCTGGGGAAGTAGAGAGATTAAGTTTAGATGAGAGATTAAGTTTAGTCAAGGGATCATAGATTATCAAGGAGACACCACAGAAAACATGTAAAGTTCGTTTAATAAACCTTCCCATTCAGAAAGGTGGCTTCACTTTCTGTGAGATAAATGAGCTCCATTAGAAACTAGGACGTGCTGCTCTTTCCAAAGAAGAAAATTCACTCTCACCACTGTGTCCTTCTCCCATTCAAGAGCAAAACCAATTTAGAGATATCTGCATTTGTCACAGAGATGCTTTGAAAGAAAAGATAAAGAGAAACAAAACCAAAAACAAACAAACAGAATACTATTAATGAAGAAACCTGGGAAATATGGTAATTCAAACAGGAAACAATAATAGAATTATGATGATATCCTGCACGGAGAACTTAAAACATAAAAATTCCTATGGTAAGCTACTGAACTGCTTCAAGAAATTTAAGTTCAAAATCTTTGTCTCTACAATGAATTTTTTTGCCCTCAACATATTCCTCAATTCTTCTTTGTGCATAACCCCAGCATTAATAATCCCACTGACTAAGAACACAGGAGGAGGAAACAGTCATTAAGAACTTGAGGCTGTGCAGATATTTATAAGGCAAGAAAAATGAACATGAAGTTCTTGACAGCACCCATGGTGTTTTTAGGCACTCATACGGGAGGGGAAAAAAAGGGGACTCAGGAATCAAAATAAAAATCAGACTTTGTTCTAATATGAGACAGAGGAAACCACTTTCCCATTAGAGGACAAATAAATATCACCAACTCCCTGATACAAAAGGGAAGAGGAAAACAACAGGAAAACTTGCCAGCTGGGGAAAGCGGTAATCAGCTGCCAAGGATCATTTTAGGGCTGCAGCTGCTTGTCTCTGCCAAGTTTAAAGAGTTAGCTATTCTAAAAGTATATTTGAAAAAATGCCACTAGGGAGTCTAAATACTGACCTTGTATGGAAAAATTCCACTGAGAAGACAGCAAATTTCCAGGATCCCAGGAATTTTGTTAAAAGTCATTTCATGATTTCCCAGGTTCAGCATCAAAAGAGCTATTCCAAAAATGCAACCAATGTTGCTTTTTTCCCCGCTCACATCTCTGCCCACAGGGTTGCCAGTCTCCCATGTGCCTGTCTGGATTTAGTTCTGCACTTCCCACTCCAAAGGGAACAACTTCTAGACTGAGAATTTTGCTACTACTATATCATCACTAATCTATTTTTACTGGGTGAAGCACGGGGCTTCTGGGAAGACAGCAGATATAACATTTCTCTCGGTATTTTAAGATTATTCATGTACAGGACTCTCAGCAATACTCCTTGTTGATATTTTAGAGAAGTTTCTGATAAGCTCACAAGTATTTTAGGATTAAAAGGGCCAAATCTAGTAAAAAAAAACCAACCAACCAAAATAAACAAAAAAAAAAAAAAAAAAGAAGCAAGGTTTTCCTCATGACAGAGTGCTTGAAACTAAACTACTTTTTTCAGATTAAGTATTTTTAAGAGAAAAATCGGTCTGTATTGCACAGCATTGATATCAAGAGACATGAAGGATGATCAAACCACCTTTGTGCTATTTCTGAGAGTTTAACAGAAACCCCTCAAACAGGTGATGAAGGAAGAAGTGATGTAAAGGTGCACAAACCAACAAAAGAAGGGATTCATTATATAACATCTATACTTAGGTTTCAAATATATCACGCAGAGTATCAGCTGGAAAAAGCATAGCAAAGGCAGGTGCAGGAAGAAACCCAGATCCATAAGCACAGTGTCACATCCTTTAACACCCCCACAATCAGCTGACATTTATTCTAACCACTCAAGACAACCAGGAAACATTTATTCCAAATTACAAACTTTCAGCCAGAAATTCTGCCACCCTTTCTCTTGAATCAGAAGCAACAGAATGGC
The DNA here is from genome assembly GCA_013389925.1 of Aegithalos caudatus. NCBI lineage: Eukaryota > Metazoa > Chordata > Aves > Passeriformes > Aegithalidae > Aegithalos > Aegithalos caudatus. The sequence continues at coordinate 1,011,430 of WEIU01001708.1, read as the reverse complement.
CTAAAATTTACCACTTTTGAGGGAAGAGATGGATGCAATTTTGTTCCCCTGTAGTAACAAGGTTGAGTAGTACCCAATATGTGTGGGGAGTTACTCTGCACTGAATGTGATAATTTGCCAAAAGACTAGATGACTGTCATCAGGTATTGTTATAAAAACTTAAATACCTATGTAGCAAGCATGACAAAAAGTAGAAGCCACTGGAAACAAGCATTATACTAAACAAAGGGCAAAATTTTACTGGAACCTGGCAGTTCCTTATTTTGTAGTACTCCCCTCCACCATTATCCCAACAGCAGCAATTCAGTCCTGGTTATTGTATATCACTGCTGTGTCAGAGCAATCAGCATGGATGTTACTTTCAGTGACAGATAAATCTCTAAGGCAGTATAAACTTCCTGATGAAAAAGTAGCCAGCCAACCATTTAATGTCCTATTTACAGAACAAACTGGCCCATGAAACAGGAACCTCAATATCCTACTTCAGCCTCAAAAGTCTTATCAAGAGACACAGAAGGAGAGAGAAAAACTAAATACAGAATAGGACACCAAAGAAGCTTTCTGTATGTACAGAGTGGCTTGACTACATTCAAGAGAAATTTTTTTAAAAAATTAACATTCATACTGCCAAAGTCAGTTAAAAAGTGCCTTCTTAAGAAAAGATGTTTCTTAACCCATCCTTTCCCCTGTACTAATAGGTATACAACAATGATATTTAAAAGTTCAAGTGTCAAGATGCGTCAAAGTGCAAAGAAAGTTTATCAAGCTTACAATTGTCTATCAGATACTGACTGTATCTTCCAGAGGTGTGAAGATAACAATATATATCTGGAATACATTCAAGAAAAAGACAGAAGTTTTAAAAATAAACCCAACTGCAGACAATGCCACTGGCTCACCAGTTTCATTTTGACTATTTTAGAGACATAAAGTACTAATGAGGAACGCTTACTTTTTCTTTTATTTTTTGTTTTAAAACAGACATAAGTTTCACAAAAAAAACCCAAGCTATTCTCTGAGATATCTGGGTGATATCTGGGAACCCTTCACTACATAAGGATTGTATTTCATTAAATTTGTTTCTCACTGCAGTTACAGTGCTGTGTACCACAGTCTTTATGTTCCACAGATCTTACAGTCATAGTGCAGTCTGATTAAAAAAAAATAAAATAGAATTACCATGAGCTATTTCTATGCAATGTCAGGATCCTAAAGACAAAAAAATCACAGGAAGATCACATATCAAGGCAGTAGAGAAAAAAGCACAAGGCTCAAGTCCTCTTCTTGAACAGTGGCAGATATCTCAAATAAAAGGACTTCCAAGAGTCACAGGAGATCAGGAGAGAACAGAAACTTTTTGAGCCAGAAAGTGCCCTGAACAAAGCCATGTATGGCCAGCTCAGAAGGAAAGAAGAAATAAGAGTAAAAAGTGCTCATGACAGAACCACCTTAGCAGGCTGAACTTTGCAGAAAAGGTGTTTCTGGGAGAACCTGAGAGACATCAGCTGCACAGGAGCAGCCAACTGCCCTCACACATCCTACATCAGCCTCCCCTGCTGAGGAAGGGCTCAGCAATAGCTGAGGCTGAGTATGGAAACCAAAATAGAGTCTAAAACCCAGACAAACTTGTCATATATCCCAACCATGTGTAAATTACAGTTCTCTGACTGTAGCTGGCGTGGTTTGTCTTGGTTACTTTGGACATACAAGAAGCAGCTTAGGAAGATGGGAAGGTTGTTTTTTTCAAATGTGTGACACACAACACTTCAGCTAGAAACAGTAAGTGGAGCAGTCATCTGTGCTTTGGGTTTGTTTGTTTTTTGTTGTTTTTTTTTTGATTTACAAAACTAAAGCTGGACTCTCCTACCCCAGTCTGGCTTCTGTAAAATTTACAGAACCAAAATGAACAACATTGCTTTAATGTATTTTCTTCCAGGTAAAACATTCTCCATTGAAAATGGATTTTCATACACAGAACATCAGTTCTTAACGCTGTGTTCCCATAACTCCTACAATGACACAAATGCCTTGTTTAAAGCATAAATTTCTTCCCTCCTTGCTTCAAACCACACACAGCTGCATTGAAAGAGAAGGACTTCATGGCTCCAGCAGGACAGCAGAGAAGAAATATCTAAATAAGGCTTTTCATCTGTCAAAAAGTACAGATAGACCAATGAGTTGTGGTTTGGGGTTATGCTTTCCCAAATAAGACCCCATCTACACTTCAGTACAGTGAGCAGATTTACCAAAAAGAGAACAAGTGGAAAAATAAATCTCAAGAGAAGCATTCAGTTTTGGTGGTCTTTGGTGTACTCAAAATCTTGACTTCCTACCCTTTTTACTCTCCCCAGATGTACCAGGAAAAGACACAGCCTTTCCTATGGCTCTGGCCTGGCTGAAGTTCTAACCCTCTATCTTTGAGCACAGAAGCAATATTTGAAGTGGGCTCCACATTCAGATCCCACCACACTGAGTTTAGTGCAGAAAATGTAAACAACTGTGAACACCAGTACATAAATCATCTACAAGGAAAACCATTGATAAACAAGTGGTTTCAATATACCACCAGGTAAAACCCACTCAGGTTTATGTGGCCATCTTGCAAACACCATGGCAAGAAGTTTTAAATATTCATTGGATTAGGATGGCAATCTAAAACACAGCACCAGCACCAGTGGTCTTTCAGTGACCATCCTGCAATTCCTATGTCAGAGAAGTTCTGACAGAAGTCACTTCCAAGAAGACTTTTCCATTACAACAGTAGTCGGATATTAAGTGTTCATTGTTCCCAATATTAATTGAGAAATAAAATATTTTAATAACTGAAGCATCTTTAAAGAAAAGAAGTCAATCCACACAGGTCAGCTCAGGCTTCCAAATAGATAGATTTGGGAATCATGAATGTTGTGAGTCCAGGAGTCAGCAGAAGGAAGGAATGTTTTACTTTATGCAAAGCAGCTCTGAGTACTGTGAGATATCAGGATCTTACCCAGCATGTTTATAGAGTGCTGTAGGAGCTCCTGAGAACAGCTTTGATCACTACTAAATGGTGTTAATAAGCATAAAAAGCATGATAAATTGAAGAAGCAGAATCTGGGGGGGGGGGGGGGTGTGTACTTGTTTTTCCTGCGCATGGCAACACACCTACACTGAACAAAATTGGTTAAAACAATGTACTAACATTTCATAGGAGAAGTCCCAAAAGTTTTCCCTTTCACTTACCTTGCCCTAAAAGGAAATAAGAGCTAGTTTTCCCTTTTCATGGGAAAATGAGCAACTCCTCCATCTTTGGTACTTTCTTCCATAATTGTGGAACTAAATAGCATAGCAGAGACCTCAGTGACACATTCTTCATCTTAAGCCAGATTTAGAATAGCCTTGACAGAAATGCCACGCAAAGACTGTTTTCTAATAGAGCCCTCTTTCTCCATCTTTGATCCTCACAAACTCGCTCTGACAGCTACAATACAGAGGAGGTCAGCACCACAAGCTGGCTATTCTGATCGCCTCCAAGAAGCTGGCACCCCAGGAAAGATACAGGAAAACAGTTCATGGGAACAGCACAAATAAAGGAGTGGGCAAAATGAAAATTCAAGGGCAGTGACATGCCTGGCTACTGCATAGCCATGTCATACAGTTAATGGAATTATGTGGCAGCAGTCTTTCCCAGAGAAGCAAATCACTGAAACATTTCTGAAGCTTGTCTGCCAAACACCTCATCTTTCATTTATTATCCTTTCACAGCAGCAAGCTGTTCACAGACTAAATTTCCCTCATTCGAGTTATGCATAAACCCTTTAGACTGGTCTATTTAACAAAAATGAGTCACATTAAAAAAAAATAGAGACATTGTTCTTAAAAGGTCTCTATTGGAGCTTGTAAATACCACCAAAACCCCTTGTAATTGCACACATACATTATCCATACACCTTGCAGTCCCAAGCACCTTCCACTTTTCCTGAACTATTTCCAGCACTTTTGGAAAATAGGTTATTTTTCCTTAAAGAAAGCATGCCCATTATTCCATGGATGAGCAGAGTGGCTGCTGCAGCAGGTCAATAAGGCACTGCAGGAAGGGCAGCACTGCTCTGCTCCCCCTTCAAAGAGATCACAAGCACTGCCTTCATTAACAAATATTGACTACCCTCTCTAATTACTGCATTCTAGACCTTGCATTTTCATTGCAGCACAAACCCCAGCTGCCCACAGAAGCCATTTGCTCAGCAGCTTACATTTAGCTTTCATTGACAATTTCACATGCTGAAAAGGGGCAGAAACCATTTTTCTATACGTAAGCACTCCTGGGTTTCCAAAAATAGTTAAAATACCTAGAAATGTACTTACTGATATTAATCCACCAAGTTAGGTATCTGGATCTGTTGGTTTACCTGTCTAAAGTTAGAAATAAAAATCCAATATTCGGACTTCTAAATTAATGAAGCTATTTTCAGAAAGCTCAATGTCAATACCTCAGAAAAACAGGATATTTAGCTCTTACATTTGTACATAAATTCCTGGCTGCAGAATGGTAAACTTTGAACTTGCTCTCACAACTCTCTGATTAACCCCACTGAGTAATACCTTTGCTTTTCCTATGCATAATTTAGAAACAGACAATCAATCCCAATTAACTGCAGGAAGGAATTTAATTCTGAATCACATTGTTGGCAGAATAGAATACTGCTTTTCTATCCTTCCTCACCCTTTCTTTTTGTCCTTCAGTGTTTTGCAGTAAACAAATCCTTGATTGCTTTTTCACTTAAATATTTACTGCATTAAATATTTGCCTTAAGGAAAGACCTGTAGAGAAAATTATGATATCCACACCCTACCTTATTTTTCTGAAGAATTCTTGTCTACATACAGGAACATAATTACTTACCAGGGAAGACATCTATGAGCATTTGGTAAGAAATGAGAGATTCACATTTTCTCCTTAGGTCAAAAGAGATTCTTTCTCCACCAGGCCAACTTCGTGCTGTATGCTCAGAGCCACCACCCAAGGTGACTGCACAACCTGTACACCGAAGGGCTCGCTGTCTCTTTCACTTCCTTTTGTGGTTTTCAAGGCCAAAATAAGAGGGAGAGTTGTTTTTTTTCCACCAGAATATTGCACGCTTCAGTTATTTTATGCATATGTGAAAGTGTTTTTAAAGCAAGAGCTTTATTCTTACTTTCTGATCTTATCTGTGGATGCAGAGAAAGGTGGCAAGACCCACACGAGCTCAGAACCCCTCCACTTCATGCTCACTGTTTTGTCTGCATGCACAACCTCCTCCAGAAGGCAGATACTTCAGTGAATAGTAAAACTCTACCCAGACAAGAGGAAGGCACAGTACTGTGGCTACCACAGGAATATATTGTTAGACTGCTCCCATCATTCCCTGCAGAGCAGTATCACTGCCTGCTGAGCATTTCCTATCCTTTCCACAGGAAAGAGTGAGCTGACATTAACAGAAAGTGGGATTTTTGTCACCCATACCCAATCCTTGCCAGTTTATCTGTAAAACAAGGCATCTACATCGAAAAAACTTACGAGATGGTCATAAATACATTTCATTTTATTTCAGCTATTCAGTAGAAGGAATGTTTTTTGTGGTTTTGTTTGTTGTTTTTTTTAGATCCAGGACACAAAAGAAGCTCAGCTTACAGCAATTGCTTCTCGGCTTTGCAAGTATAGTCATGAGCTCATATAAACAGTTTTGGAATAGTCCTGCAGCTGAAACATTCTGTATTCATTTCACACTGGGTCAGTGTTTTGAAGGATGTCTCTTAACAACACTGCTCTCAAAGCAATCTCAGTATCAGCAGAGCAGACCAAAAGCAATAATCTGATAAGTAGTTCCTGTATCTCTAATTTAATAGTCTGTAGTGTAAAAACACCCTAAAAATATAGAAACATCACCTGCAATCTACTGCTCCACAGTCCTTTCCAGTGGTTTCTACAGCAATATGAAGCTTTAATTTTGTCCAATAAGATGGAGGTATCAATCAAATAAAACATAGTAGCTGCCTCCTCTTTTTGAAGGAAAATTAAGTTCTGATCCTTTAAAATTTCTTTTGCAGAGAAGACTATTCTGAAGGTAAAACTATATCACATAGACAAAGATAAATAGGTCAAAATATTTTATTAAAGGAAATACTTTCAAAACCTTTGAAGGCTGATGATTTGCTCCTGAGATAATAAATACATATAAAAATGAGAACATTACAAATTAAAACATTATGGGTTTGAAGAAATTGTTTGTAGAGTCTCAATCCATTCAAAACTGTATTACTTGCTATACAGGGCTGCTTGAAAATAAAATAAAAATACACAAAAATTGACTAGGTTTAGGACACAATATAGTACAGGATCCAGTGTCTTGGCTTACAATTTGACAAAACAGTCCTTGGAATAATTTGTTCCTACTTAGATGGAAGCACACTGGACAAGTACATCTGCTTCACATATCTGAAAAACTACAGCAAATAACTATAATTTCTTACCATGCAGCTCGGTCACAAAGAGGAGGAACAGGAAAGAAAGTTGCTGAGGCGAATTTTGCCAAGCATCAGCAGAGTCACTAAGGGATTCAGAGAGGCATTCAAGAAGCTCTTCCAGCAGTCTCTGAAGGTGAAGTGTTAAGTTGCATAGACACTGGGAAAACGAGAAGTGCATCTGCACTTACTTTGGGGTTTTTGATTTTGTTTTTTGTTGGGTTTTTTTGGAGCATCTATTGCCATGGAAGCAGAAAGCAAAACTGAGTTTTAGAAAGGTTTCACTACCCAGCATAAGTAACCACACTGCAGATATGAAAAGCATAGTGCAGGAATTACAGCAAAACCACTAAAAGATTAAGGATATTTTACCTTTTATCCATTTTCATAGGTGATTTATCCTCAATTCCAAATTTTCATCACTGATCTCCAGCTCACAATTAGGCACTCTCAAAGAAAGAAATATGCAGGTAAATTGCTCTGTTTTCATACTAGACTTAGAAATAAGGATAGAAAACTATCATGCTGAGCTATTGCTAATTGTAACAATTTTACAATTAATCACAGGCTTCTCTGTGAAAGAGACCTTTTGAATCAAGTCTGTGGGAAACAAGCCTATGTTCTACATGGTCATATTTCTTTCACCTGATCATAAAAAAGACCAGGTCTGATTTTATGTAAATATGTATCAGGGAGGTCAGAAATTCCCCTCACCTTTCAGATGACATGGCCTATTTGCTCGGCACAACCATTTCTATTGAATTACAACATTGTGAGGGACAGCATATTTGTGAAACAATTCACAGTTAAACTAAAGCTTAGAAAGTAAACCTGATTTACTGGCTGTAGGTCAGTACTCAAGTCTTTCAAATAGTTCAAGAAAGTTCAGTGTATGAACATCCATGAAATCATAGAATGGTTTGGGTTGGAAGGGACCTTAAAGATCATCTAATTCCAAGACCCCCACCATGGTCAGGTACAACTTCCACCACATCAGGTTGCTCAAAAGCCCAAACCAAACTGGCCTTCAACACAACTTCTCCAGGCAACCTGTGCCAGTGCCTCAAATACAAAATGTATTCCTAACGTCTAATGTAAATCTCTCCCTTTTTTAGTTCAAAACTGCTCCCCTTGCCCTATCAGCTTGTGTGTTCTCTCCCATGTAAGTCAGATTGCTGTTTTGTTAAAAACTATGCTGAAGTGAGGAGCTTCATCTGAAGATACATATAAAAGAAAATAGAAGAAAACATATATAATTAATGCTGTTATCAGTTTGCCTTTTTTTTCCCTGAATATAAAAAGCTCAGTACCTCTAAGGAGTTCAATATTATACCCCTAAACACTGTCAAATCACAAGACTGTCTGTAGCCTGAGCCTGTAATTGCCAGTCCAAGAAGGAAAAGCAGAGCAGCTTTGCTGAGCTACAGCCAGCTGGAGAGCCGGAGATTCAGCAGTAGCCCCTGCACTGCCATGGCCCAAGGGATCCAGGAACATGGAGAACTTTGATAGTTCAGCTTCTAAACCCTGCCCTCGCAACTGCTGCATGTTCACAGCATCTGTGGTGAACATGCTGCAGCCTTCCCTTCCTGGTTCCAGCACAGAAGCAATTTATTATGCTTTTTTTAGTAAAGGCGGAGAATTCAGTGAGATACAATGAGGGAAATAAGGTTTTAAATTCAATTACAATATAAAAAAAAAAATTACTGCATTTACTTGGCCTGTTTTGAGCCTAGCAAGTCCAGGACCCCCTACTTAAGTCTGTGAACAAATGTGGAGTTAAATATTCATTGGTCAAGTCTTGCCTACATGTTGTTTTATTGATATTTGTCAATAAAGAGCAATATACAGCTGCTCATATCTTAAGTTTGCATCGGTATCATGTACTAGGACTGAATTTTCACATTTTCAATTCTATGTGTAAATCAACTTGGGTAATGTTTTGAAAGATACTGAAGTAGAATAAAGTTATTAAGTATAAATTATCGTATTAACTTTATATTAAAATTACCTTAACAGAAGTAGAATAAAATTCTGCTTTAGATTTCAAAACTCAGATTCTTGTCATAGATATAATGTTGTTAAAGTTACCTTGCTTTTAATCTCTGAGGAGCTGTAAAATACACGTGTGCTTTTATCTTATTTTTTTAATTCAAACACCTGAATTAGAATTAATAGAAAGAATTCCTTCTTTAATATGAAATAAGTGAATCAGAGAAGACATGCAATCATTCCCCACAATCCACTAATCAGGAAACAAACATTACACATCTTTTCAGAAAGTTATTTTGCCTGTATATTCCTAAAAGTGCCTTCTAAGTCCTAATTAGGGAACAGAATAGTATTTAAAAATAACAAACAAAAACCCACTCCACAAACCCAAAATCCTACACCCACCAAGTCAATAAGTAGAAAAGTGTAAAAGAGTTGATTTTCCACACTCACCAAACAAATAATCACAATCATAATTTAAACTGTAGATTGTTCAACATTATAACATCCACATATAGAAAAAAAGATGGGGGAGAAGCATAGATTCCACAGAAAATTTGGTTCTGTATTTGAACATGTGTCATTCAAGAGCTTATGGTAAGAATGAAAGTACTTCTTCATGATCAGAGTTTTATTATCTAGTTTTATGTGGCTTCTTTGCAGCTGCTGTAATGCAGTTCAGAAGTTTTCAATTATAGTTTAACATGCTTACTAATTATCAGAATTCTCCTTCCTTCTTCTAATGTATGCCCATGCACCAAGAAAAAAAAAAAAAAAAGAAAAAAAAAAAGTCCTTAGGAATATGGTCCTTTCAGCACCATGCAGTCCTCTCCTTAGTTACTGAATATGCCTTCTTTTCTAATCCCTTGTGTACTATACCTGAAAAAACTCCTTATCAGATCCTGCTTCTATACCCTGTGCCACAGCAAATATTGTATTTTAACTTCAAACAACCCATTCTTCCACACATAGGAGAAGAAAAAAAAAAA
>WEIU01001708.1:991624-1001963 GCA_013389925.1 Aegithalos caudatus | reverse complement strand
AAAAAAAAAAAAAAAAATCCAACTGCAGGACTTAAAATCCCTCATCTCCATGTACTTCAGTTTCCAGCTCTGCTAGCCTTACCCACATTTAGTGTTGCCTGTCAGCTCACTCACTATAATAAGCATGTAGTCCTTGTCAGTCTCAGGAAGGATAATATATTCTCACTTCTCATATTTTGAAAAACATTTTTCCTTCCTGAAACTGAAGCTAACATTTGACAGCAAGCAGCTACTTTGACTTCCTGAAGGAAGAAAAGTACTTGGAGAAATTCCTCCATTTCCATCCCAAACTATAGATTCAGGGTGGTACAGGGGCACAAAGAACTACCTGAGAATGAATGTATGGGAAGCAGAGCAGGAGTGATTCTTTTCTTCCATAAGTACTTTTGTACAAGCAAATGGAGCTCAGCAGAGCACTGTGGAAAACGATGATTACTAAATATATGCACTCTCATGGTGTCCACAGAGAACAATCCATCTGCTTCTGCTCAGGTCTCTAATCTCCTTCCCTGCAGTGAGAGGAAGGAAGGAGTGAAAGATTCTTTTTTTTTTTTTTCTATTAAGCCAGCAACGGTGTGAGCAATAGCACTGTACACCACAGGGCAGCACATGGAACAGAGTTATTTTTCCTGCAGAAAACTCTCTCCAAAAAAACACTCCAACACAGAATTCTGTAATGTTTTTCCCTGATCTGTTGGGTACCTCCATCTCTAGGCAAAAGGAAACAAAAAAGGCTGGTGCTGCAAAGGAACATTTGTGACACTTTATGAGTCTCAGCACAGTAACTGGAGTTTTGGCTTGTACTGCTCTAGAGTCACCTCTCTGAGAGTTTGGATTGTGTAACTTCACCATATTTGAGTATTCCTAATAGCACACCTAACAAATGAGCTGGGAAAGAACTGTTGTGCCCTGGAGCTGTTCCCTATTGCAGATACTTCAGCAGTATTACCAACCCAGGCTTCCAGACACCAGTCATTTTCTGTGTGTCAGATTTAAAACCTCTTTGTTATTTGAAAGGACTACATTAATATTTTCTAAGAAAACCATTGTGAAAATAATGAGTTTTTAGAGAGTAAGAGTCTGAAATATCTGAATCGAAGTCGTTTTAGAAGACTGTGAAGACTTTCTGATGTCTCTTATACCAGAATCCTGGTCCTGCTCACCATTGTAATATACTGCATACTATTTCAGATAAATGCTGGTCACAGATGCCTTGATCCCAGCAGAACACAAGCAGTCAGTAAAGGGTTTGGCAGATGTCTTTAATCAACACTGCTTAGCCCTGTGGGGGAGAAAAGTAATGTGACAGTTTGAGATGCACACAACACCCCAAAAGACTCAATTTTCTAAATGATGTAAGCCTTTAAATCAACAAATCGTAAGACATGCACAGTGAGACTACTTAATCCCTTTCTCCTTTAGAACCTACCACTGTCCTATCTCAACATTTTTTGTAAGCTACATGAGGCACAAAACTCAATTAAGGTTCATTTTAATCAGGATCCAGTCCCATACAAGACCTAAATGGCTTGGGACCTAGCAAAAAGGGCATAACACTCACAGTGATAAGGTACATGATACATACCACGTTACAATACCCTGATGCTACTCAGGTTTTTAAATGGTAAGCCTACTTTTCTCCAGCAGCTCAACTGCATTTGGTGACAACAGCCCCGAAAAATCCCATAGAAAACGAGTGAACTGTACAGTTGGCATTGGCCACCTGGGAAAGGCAACCATAATAGTGCTAAAAGGTAACAGTTGTTAAAACCAGGAAGTAATAATTCTCCACAGTTATGATGAACAGACACTTGTTTGCTTAAGCTCCATCAAAGTCCTTTGAAGAGGTAACTCACTTGGGTTTTGAAGTTCCTTTAAATTCCTTATTAACACACACAATGTTAATACTGTTCTCATTTCTATGAACAAAAAAGCTTTTCATATATCCTGTGCACAAGTAGCCCTTACACAGAAAATAAATAAAATTAACAGTTAAAGGGGCAATTCCCCATGCTGAAGTTGAAGACCAAGGGCAGCCCACACCAGCACAAGCCAGGTCTCCTGCTGGCTATCCACAGCACTTGATATTTCTCTCCTTGACTGCATGTCAGGAATGTTGTTCCAAAGACACCCTCTGTATTTGATCCAGGACAGGGAAAGGATGTAGGGGAGTTTAGAAGCATGTGCACAACCCACCTCTTCGGTTGCTATATTTTGACTTGCTTACACCCTTCCAAGAACACAAAACCACGGCGATTACCCCCTGCTGCCTCACCTACCTTGTCAGGCTTAAAGAGCACCTTAACAGCCAGCTCAGGCACCTGCATGCCCTTCACTTGCAGGTCTGGTGAGCCTGTTTGTCCCCTGGATCAGTTATAGATTAATAAATTATGAAGAACACTGTTTACTGAATTATGGTGCATAACTCGAGAGCACACGGAGGTAATTACAGAGCAGCAGTCAGCTCAGATTATACCAGAACGTGGTCAACTCCTGTAGTGCTGCTGCACTACAACCACTCTGCTTTCTAAAATGGACAATGACTTTCAGCAGTAAACTGATGCAACTTGCTCTCAAGTTTAAAGCACATCTTAATAAAATTCACATTGCTCCACTGTTAGAATTAAAATAAGCCAAAACTCAAATGCTGAATCATTTTATGCACTGATAGCAATTCTGATTCTATTGTATATACCACAAAAACCATATGTTTTGCAAAGCCATCACCAGAACCACATTTACACAAGAATTTCCAAGTTTTTTATTTAAAGACATGAAAGGCCTCTTTTAAAATTTTAAGAATTAAGATTTTTCAGGCTTTTGAAAGACATCCCCAGGTATCTCATCTCACATAACTTTTTTGAATGCTCTAGTACTGCTAATCCATAGGAGAATAACTGAAGTACAAAAGGATTCTACCCTCACATATGCAACCACTTAATAAGGAGAGTTAATATCAGACTGAATAAAAGGGAATGTACAGCACATTTGTATTAAGACACAGGCATTTTGGCAAGAGTCAGTTGCAGAAAAGGCTGATAGCAATATAATTGCATAAAACTGAGGAAAATTTAAATTCTATCAAAAACAATTTACTTCTGTATCAGTGACTTTGCTTTGATTCTTAACTCACCAATTCTGAAGACAGACCTAATTAGCCAGTAAGTTTCATTTCATCCAGTTACTGATGTTAATATAAATAATGCATATGTACTAGTATTCAATTAAGAGAGTGAAGTATCACAAGATAGTGAATGATGGCAAGAGATGGCAAAGAGGAAAAACCTTTTAATAACTCACTGCAACAAGCTGTCATCAAGTCCATGTGATACAAGACAAAATGCTTAAAAAGCAAACTGTCTTCAAATATTATTTGCTTTAACCATTTTACAATTCAGGGAATTTATGGAGTTTGGAGTTTTTTAAGTCTGCTGTAGACACTAACTTTGATTTTTGATTTAGAATACCTGTTTCATGTAGAAGAGAAACTAGGAACCTGCTCTCCTGTGAGCTGGCAATACTACAGCATTCAAGAAGATTATGTGGCATATGACAGACTCTTGAGCTTAAGCAACCAAATGTCTCAGCCTAGTAGGAAGATGAAGTTTTATGTAAATAAAAAGTCACCCTATCCCAGCTTTCCAGCTGGGGCTTAAAGACTGAACAGACCCCACAAGGAACAGCAACTGGTCAGGCCAGGATGCTCAGCCAGAAGCAGCGGCAGTGCCAGGGAGCTCTGCACTCCAGATCCCTAGATCTTCTACCTTGAGAAGCAACCAGGAATGGGCAGGGGGATCTGCTCTCAGGTTTTCCAGGCTGAGTCCTCTTGTGCTGCACAGAAACAGAAGACACACTGAAGATGCAGTTAGAACTTCTCTGTTGACTTCTGCTCCTAAAGTGCCACAAAGTCCCCAACAGTGACCAGGAGAGCCAAAAGCCTGGCACAGAAACATCACATGCTCAGCTAATGGAAAGGCAAACCCTCAAAAGGGCCAGAAGAAATTCAGCCACTGAACCAGTCAGTGATTTTTAATCATTGTTCACCATTGTCTCTCTCCTAGCCTCATCTAATTCTGGCCACACCAGCATCTATGTGAGAGAGGGGGAAGTGCCTGCAGTTACCCATGAGGGGAAGGCTACACCTCTAAGCTACATTATTGCCTGTGCTGCAAGGCATTTGTTCAGAAGTCATTAATAGATCACAGAATTTCACATCACACTACAGTTCCACCACATTTTTCCTTCTTTCCAGGCTATTTAACTTGTTTCACATTAACATCTGACATACTTAGCATTAATACTTATAATGAATGCTATTTCATTGCTGTCCTACCTTCCACTCAGTGTCTTTTGCCTCTAATTTTAACACATTTTATGCTCCATTTTACTGAGTTTCAGTGCAATCAGAGGTGTCAAATTGCTCTGAAACTCATTAGAAATACATTTCTTTACATGTCTAGTTTTGCAGACTACTGTAGCAGTAATTTTCCTTCCTCCTGTTTTTACTCAATTCTCCATGTGTTCTGATCTCACCTTACTACTGTGTGTTTGCACCCTGGGACCACATCTGATTTCTACATTGCTTGCCAACATTTCAAGAGAATCCCATCCTCCCTTCCCTACATCAAAAGTCTTTTCTTCTGCTTAAAGGCTTATCTCTGATAAAATGCTATTTCCAAGGCAGCTAGTTGAAGAAACCATCAAAAATTCCTCTTTCTGTTTCCTCCTTAATGCTCAGGTTATTTACACAACCTGGTGCTCTGGGGATATACTCCCTAGGCAGCATTCTCTCTCCCTTTGTCAGGAGTTTGTTGACAATGGCCTGAATATATCGAGCTGTCCACTGCTATGCATTTGATTAAAATGTTTTGACCATCAATAGCTGAAGGCAAAGTTTATTCACAGATTTAATACGATGAAAAGGATCATTGTGATCATCTAAGTGTAAATATTCATCCCAGATTGCCTTATATTCAGGACAGCTAATATACACAGTATCCCATTCTGGAACAGAAAGCCATTTTTTCCTCTCATAGAAATAGAGATTCAGCTACAAAATTCACAGTCAGTAATTTGATTAAAGTACTGAATTGACAGAAATGTTTTGAAGAGAATCTACCCAATATTAAGAGAACTAGAGGAAAAATGTCACAAGTGGCTCATTTTAAAATTTCCTTGCTTCATATTTTTCCTTTCCCTCTAAAAAGTCCTTCATCCTGGGAAGACACCTTATGCATATAATGCATAACACCACTTTAAGACACAACAACAACAGTTGGAGGGCTTTATCACAGATCTCACTGTACCCAAGACATACCAACAAACAGTGCCAAATACTTCCCAGTTATGAACATTATTTTGACTGGAATGCTGGAGATGAGATAGTCCCTCACTGGGACTTAAGAAGCAGGGGAAAAGTCCGATAACTGCAGTTTTAAGCAGCATGGGTGTTGACAAAAAAAGGAACAAAATAACAGCCAAGGGCAAATCATAATTTATTTTTTCTTTATGAACAGCTTCCTTTGTCAACATTTGATTTTACTTGTTACCCAGAAGTAACACATTCCTTGAAAAAGCTCTCCTTTTCCAATGCAGAAATCTCCCAGTTACATTTATTAATTTATCTACAAAAGAAACCTGCTCCTATTAGTCTGTACAACAAACTAATTTGTACTGGGTCTGCAAATTATTACTTTCCCAGTTTCAGCAATTCCTAGAAGCATTTCAGAAATGGTACTTACCAGAACCTCAGTGATTTTGGCCTCTCAGACTATATTTTGAAAGCCTCTAGAACAAGGAGCAGACAATTTTCAGCAAACCCACGTCAAATTGCAACTCTCCTTTGAAATCTTTTGTGTATTGTTACTTGATAGTCAATCACTGAGCACAGATTTTAATTTATTTCAGGAAATTAACATCCAGATCACCAGGAAATCAATATTATAAGGCCAACAAGAATTATTGGGTAAAGTAGGCATTGTGAGACAAGAGTTAAGTAGAAACATCAAGCCAACCCAAAATACATATAGACATGACTGGATAGTGCATGGACTAAACAGTACACTCTTACATGTTTTAAGGGGATTATTTTGATCCTAAATGTTTGGAGGTGAAGTGGGTGAAGAAATGGTAAAAGCAAAGTTCCATTTCTTGGCACTTCCTCACATTCATTTCAATAAGAGGCAGAGGTGATTAACTGGGCCCACAGAAACAGGAAGCTCCCTAATGAGAGAAAAATGTATTTTCATGCAAAGTCTGCATAAAGAAAATTGTGTATGCTTTACTTTGCCTCATTTTTGAATGGAGAGGAATATTTGGAAGCAGTTTCCTCATATTCACCTTCCTCTCTCAGCATTTTAAAGTATCAACTCTCCTTGACAAAGCTCAACTTTAGAAAAATATCAAAAAGCCTCCAATCCCCAGGAAGGTTTGTAAAGCAGCTATTTTCTTTGTCAGTGGTCTCTAATGCACCTGGAGATGCAAATCACTGCCAAGATTAGCCCTAATGATTGCATAGGTTTTCCCTGAACACATTGTACAGCAAATTTTCTAGACCAGTCAACAAAATGCAGTGGGTTATACAAAAGCAGAAACAGAGAAGAATCCAAATCCAATGTTCATTACTATATTTTCACAAGTAAAACAACAACAATGAGAAATTGTCAGGCAGGGTAGGGTTGTCCTTGTAGCAATTAAAAAATTAACAAAGACATTTTTCAAAGACTAGAGCAGCATCCTATTAGACTCTCATTCAGTTATCTCCTACTGCAAGGTGGAAACACAAAAGATTACTGAAATTTCTTTAACATAATCCCATCATTTCATACCCATTTACAGGCAGAGATACAACAGCAGCAGCAGTGGGGAACTATTTTTTTCCTGTCAGTGTTAGAAGACACCTTGCTGCAGTAAATGCTGTCCTGAATGCAAATCACCCCAGCTTCCCACAAGGCACTCTGCAATATCTGAGGCTGCCAACAGACAGCACAGTGCCAGCAGATGTACATTTATAAGTTGGTGGTCAGAGGAAAACTTTCCAGAAAGGGTGAAAATCTGCACTTCAGTGTGCAAAGCCGGGGAAGCAGTGCAAGATTTGAACGTCACAAAAGTTAATCTAGTTTATGTGCAGCAAGGCCAGAGGTGACTGTGCTGCTGACAGGAGTAAGCTATTTCTTGCAATGAAAGTGAGTTACTGTGTCCCTGTATTCTGAGTGATGGCTTCACACCTTAATTAAGTCAGCTAAGTGGAGACAGAACCTCCTAGGACAGCTGGATCCCCTGCAGAATCAAAGCTGTGCCACACTCACACCTTGCAGAGCTCTTGGCTTGTGAAAGTGCTGAACAAGGAAGCTGTTTCACCTGTTTCTTGGAGGGAGGCTAATTTTGAGTTAACATGCACACACACATCTGAAGTAAAGATTCACTCAAGTCATACAAACTCTGAATTCTAATTTAGCAGGAAAAAAACAAACAAACAAACAAACAAAAAAAAAAAAAAAAAAAAAAAAAAAAAAAAACAGAGACACCAAATCCACAACAGTTATTCCCTTCAAAAACAGATTGTTAATCACATTACTCCACACAACACGCTTCCCTAAAATGTCTCCAGATACCAAGTTTGACATTTTCTATCCATTTCCAAGTATCTCTGAAGATTCCAGTACTCTTTTGTCTAAACTTTTAAATTAATGTCAACTTCTAATGAGAGAGAAATTTTGCTTTGTCCTGTAGGCAGTTAAACACACCAAGCTTTTTCAAACTCACAGATTAATAAAATATAATTGCCACTCTTCACATGACAATGAAGGTGAATTTGGGCTATAGTATGTGGAAGAGCAGAAAGATCTTTCTGTTACATGTCAGACATTGATTGCAGTGCACAACATAAGGCTGATGCTGTAACAGAAAACTTCAGTAGCTCATCTCAGCATCACAAATGTTTTTAAGCAACACCAAGAATGAACACACTCCTTGATCTTCTGCCTCCCAGCAAATAAAAGCTTCGACATTCCCTCCTTCATCAGTCCAATGTCAAAAGCTGTGAGGCAGTTATTGAGTGTACAGGAATTAAAACAGTCTTTATTATGCCTTTGCACTAATTAATACACAGTTTACTAGTTTGAGAAGAGTTCTGATATGCTTACCAATGCATCATCCAGAATTGTTTCAAGTGCATTTACAGCTCATATAACAGATCTGTTTCTGGAGTTCCTTTCCAGATACAGATCTGAGACAAATGCCTGAGTATTGTCCCCCAGGCAGTAATGTCAGTAACTCTCATATTGCACAACATTTGGCAGAGACAAGGATTGGAGATGGGCCACACTCACTCCTTTCCTGTAAGATTTTCAAGCAGGTCAAATGCATAGTACTGCATTAGAAAATCTTTTCCCGATCCAGTTAGTATTTTATACATCAGAAAACCATTAACACCTGATTTTCTTTTTTTAATAGAAGAAAGAACACATTTAGCTTCATGTTACAACTGTGAATTAATTTTATTGCAGAATCAAGGCAGTCTGGTGAGCTTTTGTCAGCCACAGAAGCAAGTGCAGTCTATTCTGACTACAGAAAGGGAAGCTACAAAGCTATCCTGGGTTTACAGGATGCTGAAGCACTTGTTCTAGCAGCTTCTGCAACAGGAAGAGTGGACAGGGAGCCAAAGTTCCACTCTGAGAATAGAAGTTGTGTTCAGAAGGTTTCTTCATCTCATTTTCTGGGAGAAATGGATTATGAATGGGAAAAAAGAGAAGCTTTATGAACTTACATGGAGAAATCATCACCAAATCTCCCTTTTATTTCCCACATATTTGGAATTCGTTTCTTTATCTTAACTTGTGAGGTTTTCATAATTAGAGGTCACAAGAAACTACTGTGAGTTTGGTTACTGCAGTGCAGGGACATTTGATTAGCAGATGCAGTTCCTGTCATGGCTCTCACAATTTTCCTGCAACCCAAAAGCTGACAAGAATGGCCACACTGAAAGGCTACATCTTGCACAAATGTTTGGTAAATAAGTCGCCTGGTGGAGTTGGTGTGAGCACAGATGAAAAGAGCAACAATAAACAGACTGTAGACAAGTATAAATACACTACCCACGAGTTCAAGGTAACAGAGACCAACTGCAGCACACTAAAGAAACTAAATTACAAACTAACAGAAAACACAGAGTTCTGGTTGTAAGTATACCTTTATTTGAGGAGATTAAAAATCCAAGTCTACATGCTGTGAACACAATTACCAATTCCTCTTTCCCAATGTAAACAAACACAATGCCTTGGGGGGAAAAAATAACACCACCAATAAAAAATTGTGGTTTTGTGAACAAATTCAAAGTCACTACACATTTAAGCTAAAATAAAGGATCCTGTGAAAAGAATTGTGATTGTCTGTTCTTCTCTGTGCATACTAATTGTTAAATTAAGCAGACCTCTTGCCCAGAAAGTCATGGAAAGACTGTCCCCAAGCAAAATACCCCATCCTAGTATTTGGCATGTCAAAATTCCCAACATCATAAAAACCATATGGCAGAGATTTCAAGCTTTATTTCACCCACTTTGCCCTTACACACCCATAAAACCAAGATGCTGTAACACCACAAGCATGAGGAGAGCGCATGGCACTTGCTGTCACATCACAGAGTCCAGACACAGAAATGCACGTGTGTGTGTGTTAACTTGCTGATGAAGGACAGACTTCTGAAGTTCAGATTTAACAACAGTACTCCTTCAGGGTGGCCAAGGTAACACAGGTAACCAGCCTGAGCCTGACTGTCCCTTGCAACATTATGCAGCTGCCTTCTGAAGTGTAACGTGTCAAACGAGTCTAGCACAGGTTGTTGCTGCAGGGGGAAAAGAGAGAGGCACTGGGGAGGGGCAGGTGCAAGACATGGTCTGTGAGAGGGGGAACATTTCCTTCCTGCCACCCGAAGAACTGCTGGTACGAAAGTTCCAGATATAAAAATGTAAGTGTATGTTACAATGTTCTAACGCGTAACAGTGTAACAAACATGGATATGAATAGAAAGTACAACTTGAGTACATTCCGTGCTGAAGGTATGAGCTCCGAAGGCCCGCGGGTGTTTCTCCTCATAAGCCCCCGAGTCGACCCCTGGGAGCAGCGGCCCCGCAGCCACCCCAGCCACAAGCCGCGCACGGCACAAGCTGCCAGGCGAACCAAGCTTCGGCAGGCGAACAGCACCTTCTGTTCGTAGCCGGCAGGCGCAGCAATCCCACGGGAGCCAGCCCGCCCCATCCCGCGCACAGAGCGGTGCTTCCCCGCCGGCCGGCAGCGCTGCGCTCTTACCTGTGCCCCGGGCCGGGGCTCCCGCGGGGCCGCT